>JAUMHM010000001.1:17322138-17334483 GCA_032362435.1 Melikaiella ostensackeni | reverse complement strand
TTATATTTTCGGGTAGAAAATTCAAAAGTTTTTTAGAGAAAATTGATTTTTTTTTGTTGAAAATTTAACTATTTGCTTGAAAAATGAACTACTTTGTTAAAAATTCATTTTATCATTTGAAGATCCATCTCTTTGGTTTAAAATTCAACTATTTTGTTGAAAATTCTTTTTTTTTTGTTGAAAATAAATTTTTGAACTGCAAATTTAACTATTTCATTTTTGGTTAAAAATTCATATTTTTGGCTAGAAAATTCAACTTTGTTGTAGAAAATTCATATTTTTGGCTCAAAAATTCAACTGTTTTGTTGAAAATTCTTTTTTTTGTTGAAAATAAATTTTTGAACTGCAAATTCAATTATTCCATTTTTGTTTAAAAATTTATGTATCTGATAAGTTCGTCTTTTTTAGTAGAAAATGAATCTTCTTGATTGAAAATTTAACTACTTGGTTAGAAGTTGAACTACTTTGTTAAAAATTTATTTCGTTAGTTGAAGATCCATCTGTTTGGTTGAAAATTCAAATGTTTTGTTGAAAATTCGATTTTTTTTTGGTGAAAATCAATTTTTTGAACTGAAAATTCAACTATTCCAATTTTGGTTGAAAATTCTTGTTTTCGGATTGAAAATTCAACTGCTTTGCAAAAAATTTGTACTTTTGGCTTAACTAAAAATTCAGATGTTTGTTGAGAATCTATCTTGTTTGGTTAAATTCAACTGTTTTTGATTAAAAATTAAAATCTGTTTTGGTATAAGTATTAACTATTATATTTGTCGTTGAGAATTCATTTTTGCGGTTAAATTCGACTGTTTTTGATTTAAAATTCAAATCATTTTTGGCTGAAACATCAATTATATTATATTTTTTGTTGAAAATTAATCTTTTTTGATTGAAAATTTAACTACTTGGTTGAAATTCTTTGTTAAAAATTCATTATATGTTGAGCATTCATCATTTTAGTTAAAAATTTAACTATTTTGTTGAGAATTTAATTATTTTTTTGAAAATTTAATTATTTTGTTAAAAATTCAGCTATTTTGCTAGAAAGTCATCTTTTTTGGTCAAAAATTTAACTGTTCTGCTAAATATTAATTTTTTTAATAGAAAATTCGTTCTCTTGGAATGAAAATTAAACTGTCTTCTAAAAAATTCGTTTTATTGTCTTAAAAATTCAACTGTTTGGTTCAAAGTGCAACTGCTTTTGGTTGAAGTTCAATCTTTTTTGTTTATCAATTCGACCAACTGATTAAAAATTCAACTATTTGGTTGATAATTATTTTTTGTATAGTTTAAAATACAATTATTTGTTTAAAAATTCATCTATTTGGTTGAGAATTGAACTACTTTGTTAAAAGTGCTGTTCTTTTTGTTGAATTCAACTGGCTGAATATTCGTTTTTTTTAATTGAAAAGTAATTTAGCAAGCTGAAAATTTAACTATACCATTTTTGGTTGAAAACTTATGTTATTTGTTTGAAAATTCAAATTTTGGGTTGAAAATTAATGTATTTGTTGAACATTTGTTTTTTGGTAGAAAATTAATCTTCTTGGTTGAAAATTCATCTGTGTAGGTTAAAATTCAGCTGTTTCGTTCAGAATTCAACTATTTTGTTAAAAATCAAATTGTTTTGTTGAAGTAATTTTTTTTTGGTTGAAAATTCATCTGTTTTATTAAACAATCGTCTTTTTGGATTGAAAGTTCATGTTTTATGGTTAACAACCGTGAAGCCGGTACAAGAACGGGCGGCACAGTTACGCGAGATGAGTGTATTATACCAACTTGAGGAAGTTAGAAATTTATAGAAGTGTTTTATTGTTTTGGATTATGTATTACCTTCTTCTAGTTTGAAAAATTGAATAATCTGAATAGATTGGTTCTAAATCAACCTTGAAAATGTTAATAAAAGGTTTGCAAGACAAAAGCAAACCCGATTCAAATGATTTCACGCCTAAAATTACAACTTGTCGACTTGCGACTTCCGGTGATTCTCTGGATGAGGGTATTGTCGAAAAAGTAATTGCGTGCTCGTCGAGCCACGTCCAACGAGCTCGAATTAGGTTGTTGGCTGTAAACTCGTCAGAGCAATGAAGGCCCCGTCACTTTTTTGTAAATCACTTCAGCTCATCGCATCCTACTACAAATTACGCCAAATGCTCTCCAGAGGAAAAATTTTTTAATAAAAAAAGTCGAATGCACCAGTAACTCTAAGGTAGAAAACAAGCATTTGTAAGAAGGATCCAAATGGCCATCATTCAGCATACGTTCCAGAATAAAACTTAGAAATAATACTAGGTTGTTTGAAAAGTCCCGGACCTGACGACGGGATGGCGCCACTAGTATAAAATCCTTATTCTTGTGAAGTGCTAACCTTAAAAACAGTAAATTCAAAGTTTCATTACAATCTGCCAATTTATTTTATTTTATTATTTGAGAGACAAAACGGCTAAAGAAGAGCTTGATAAGCATCATGGTATATCAAGGTGCGAAAGATTTTAAGGGCTGTAGCATCTTCACTGAATGAGCCTGTAACATCTTGCTCGAAAAACCGCGATTGCTCACTCCCGATCAAAAGCGCAACCGAAAACTCCTTTCAACGCAGTGTTTGGCCAAGTTTAATCGAAACCCGCAGGACTTTTTACGTCGTTTCATGACTGTGGACGAAAGCTAGATCCACCACTATACACCTGAGACAAAGCAGCAGTCAAAGCATTGGGTACTGCCTAGTGAAAGTGCGTCAAAGAAGGCGAAAGCTGTTTTGTTAGCTAGGAAGGTGATAGTCACAGCATTTTGGGATTCCCAAGAAATCATGCTCGTTGATCACTTGAAAAAGAGTCAAACTATAACAGGGACATACTCTGCATCATTATTGGAGCATTTGAAAGCCGAGCTACAAAAACAACGGCCACGATTGGCGCACAAAAAAGTGCTGTTTCATCACCTCAAGCACCGGCTCACACCGCCGCAATCGGAATGGCAAAAATACACGAACTGGTCTTCGAATTGATTCCTCATCCACCCTATTCTCCAGATTTGGCTTCGTGCGATTTCTTTCTGTTCCCAAACTTGAAGAGATGGCTAGCTGACTAGAGATTTTACTCAAATGAAGAGGTCATTGCCGAAACGAACGCCTATTTTGAAGAGTTGAGCGCCGACTACTATAAAAAAGGCATCGAGCTTTTATGAAATGTATAATATTGTTATAATATTTAATTTCTCCATTTTTTGTTCTTATTATAGTTTTATAAGCGTCATTGCATAAAAAAACACTGTCGAATACGCTGACTGATTTTCTTTGATTTAATTTTCATTATTTCTAAAATTTCATTCTGGAACTTAGGTAGATATTGTTTTCTACCTCAGAGTTACTGGCGCATTCGACTTTTTTACTTTTACAATTTTTCTTATTTTATACCTTTCAGTGACATTATTTAAATTTTTTCTTAGGATACTGTAAGAATAACTCCAGTTCATACATTTACATTCACACACAATGCGGGTAAATCCTGATGCGTCAATCCTGTCCAAAGTTACAGCAAAACATAAACAAAAACGTTAATAAAAAATCAATTTTCGATGGAACATTTTTGAGGTTCTACTTGGCTGCAATTGGTGAACGCAAATCTTTATGTGCTTATGTCACTCTGATTATCATTAGCTGCATTGAATAAAAAAACACTCTCCACATGCGCCAATCCTGTCCAAAGTTACAGCGAAACATAAACAAAAACGTTAATGAAAAATCAATTTTCGATGGAACATTATTGAAGTTCTACTTGGCTGCAATTGATGAACGTAAATCTTTATGTGCTTATGTCACTCTGATTATCATTAGCTGCATTGAATAAAAAAACACTCTCCACATGTGCCAATCCTGTCTAAAGTTACAGCGAAACATAAACAAAAACGTTAATGAAAAATCAGTTTTCGATGTATGAGTGTTTTCGAGGTTCTACTTAGCTGTGATTAAAAAATGCAAATCTTTATGTGCCTATGTCACTTCGACTATCATTAGCTGCATTAAAAAAAAAACACTGTCCTGATGCGTCAATCCTTTCCAAAGTTACAGCGAAACATAAACAAAAACGTTAATGAAAAATCAATTTTCGATGGTACATTTTCAAGGTTCTAATTGGCTGTCATTGACAAACGCAAGTCTTTAAAAAAAAAAATTTTTCAACTGTAAAAACAGGGGTATAACGAGATTTTTCATGAAAATTGGGGAATAACTTCTTTTAAATAAAATGGATGCAGGTTATATTAAATGCAATTTAAAGCGCTTCAAACTCCTAAGCTCTTACGTTAAAATATTGCACTTTCAACAAAATAAATGAAGTTTTAACCAAATATTCGAATGTTCAACGAAAAGGATTAATCTTCTACCATAAAAGACGAATTTTCAACCAAAAATGGAATAGTTGATATTTCAATGAACAAAATTAATGTTCAACCAAAAAAAAAAAAGAATTTTCAACAGAATAGTCAAATTTTCAATCAAAGAGAGGAAATTTCAACTACATAAAATGATGAATCATTAACTAAATAGATAAAGTCTTAACAAAGTAGTTCAACTTTCAAACAAGTAGTTGACAAGCAAGTTGAACTTTCAACGGAAAATTTGATAATTGAATCTCTAACAGAAGAAGATTTCTCAGTCAAGAGAGAAAAAAAATTCGACCAAATTGTTGAATTTTCAAGCCAAAAAGACGGATTTTCTACCAAATATTTAAATTTTTATCCGAAGAGACGAATCTTCAACTAAAAAACTCAGAATTTCTTTACAAAATACATGAATTTCCAACCAAATAGTTTAATTTTCATCTAAACAAGATCAATTATCAACCAAAAATAGACTATTTCAATTTTCTGTTTAAAAAAAAATGACAAATTTCCAACAAAATATTCAAATTTTTAATCAAAAAGATCAATCTTCAACAAAAGAATGAATTTTTAACAAAGTACATGAATTTTCAAGCAAATAGTTCAATTTTTAACTAAACAAGATCAATTTTCAACGAAGAATGGAGTAATTAAATTTTCAGTTGACAAAAATTATTTTTGATGAAAAAAGCGATTTTTTGAGAAAATAGTTAAATTATCAACCAAAGAGATGAATCTTCATCGAAAAAATGAATCTTGAACAAAGTTGTTTAACTTTCAACCAAGTAGTTAAATTTTCAACCGAAAAAGGTACGAAAAATGTGAATGACTCCATGAATCATGATCCATATGATAAATCCATCTTTTTTGATTGAATTTTCAACTATTTGATTGAAAGTTGAACTACTTTGTTAAATATTAATTTTTTAGTTTGAAGATTCATCTCTTGTTGAAAATTTAACTCTTTTGTTGAAATTTCGCTTTTTCGGGGATGGAAATTATTTTTGTTAACTGAAAATTTAATTTACTCCATTTTCTCATCTTTTTTGTTGTTGATATTTCTACGAAAAAAGAATTTAATGTCAAATAAAGAATAGTTGCATTTAACCGAACGGGACGAATTTTCAACAAAATAGTTGAATCCACGATCAAAAAAGATTAATTGTCAACCAAACAGTTTCACTTTTAACCAAAAAAGATCAGAAATCTACCAAAAGACATGAATTTTCAAAACAGAAAGACGAATTTTCTACCAAATATTTAAATTTTTACTCAAAGAGATAAATCTTCAACCAAAAAACTGAGAAAAAAAATACATGAATTTCCAACTAAATAGTTTAATTTTAATCCAAACAAGATCAATTTTCAACCATAAATGGACTAACTAGATTTTTAGTTTGAAAAATTTCGACCAAAAAATGACGAATTTTAAACAAAATATTTAAATTTTTAACCGAAAAGATTAATCTTCAACCAAAAGAATGAATTTTTGAGAAAATACATGATTTTTCAAGCGAATATTTCGATTTTCAACTAAACAAGATCAATTTTCAACCAAAAATGGAGTAGGTTCGATTTTCTGTTGAAAAAAAATTTCGATAAAAAAAAGACGAATTTTCAACCTGAAAATGTGAATTTTCAACAAAAAGATAATTTTTAATCAAATATTTCAATTCTTTATCAAAATTTTTAGTGGAGAACATGCCACATTTTTAACAAAAGAGTTGAATTTTTAAGAAAAAAGTTTATTTTCAACCAAATTGTTGATGTTTTACCAAAATAGTTCAATTTTGAACCCAAAAAGACGAATTTCAAAAAAAATTTACAACTAAATAATAAAATTTTTAATTAAAAATATAATAGTAAACTTTTCAACCAAAAAAAAGGAACTTTAAAAATATTAGCGTAGGAAACTGGAAATTTTTTTTAGGAAATAAAGTTAAGTTTCCATTGGAAACTTGTTCATTAAATTGTTCATTTAAAATGAGTTTACTAATCAAATATTCAAAACTAAACAAATTTAAACTATATTGTTTGAAATAGAAAGCCTTGAATCGTTAAAATTTTAATTTTCAAACTTTTAATTTTGCAGATTAACTGCATTCAACTTAAAATTGTTCAATTAAGAAAGCGTTGAAAACTTTCATTTTATACGTGTAAATTATAATTTACACGTATCTATTGAACGTATGAATAACAAATTTTTTACCTTCAATTTCAGAAGTTTAAAATGCAAACGAGTTCCACTTCGAGTGCTTTAATTTGCAGTTCGGCTTTAAAGGTTGGAATTTTTTAATTTCAATGACCGTCAAAACTTTTGGCGACCGGGAAAAAAACCTAAAGTGACGGAGAATTTTTTTCCTCGATTAAAACCGCTACCGTGTTTATTCTCAACATTATCATTTTTTTATTTGTTTTGAAGTCAAAGCCGAATAATAAAAGATAAAAATCAATTAGAGATGTATTTTTTTATTTTTCGATCCGAGTAGTAGTTTTTGAGGCATTTGCTTTTGAAAATTTCACGGTAGCCGAGTGTGCTAAGCCTAGGCAATCTCTCCAACGCCAGATCGTGGGTTCGATTCCCGACCAAGAATTTTTTTTTCGTTCTCTTTCTTTCGATTATACACTTCTCGATACACTTTTATATTTCTTAATCAGGCTAGAACACTATTTTTCTACTATATTCAGAAGCTTTAGCTAAATATTTTATTTTCAAGGCTTAAACTAAAAGTAAAATGGAATGAAATATGAAGCAATTCATCTTTTGATAACCATAAGTTGTGGAAAATCTTCCTCCATCTTCGTGCACGCGTCTTTAAGTCGCGCCAACTTCCGGTTTCCGGAAAATGTCTTTTTTTCATTCCCCTATCTATTCTTTTCTACTTTCCTTCTCTCTTATTTCCCCGTCTCTCCTTTTCTCTAGGAATCTCATAGAAACGTGAACAGTGTCCCCCAATGTCCCCCGAAGCATGCAACGAGAGATTTAGGGAGCCGTAGATTAATGGCTTTTGCACGCATCCCCGCTGCGAAAAATAAAGGCAGACCAAATTTCCTATTCCTGTACAATATTCACTCCGGTTTGCACATTTTTATTTATTATTGACTATAAAAGGGTTGCATTTTTAAAACTATTTTCGCAGGGTCTATTCTACAGAAATATAAGTTAAGGAATAAGGTTAAAAGTTATGAAAATTTGAAGAAGATTTCGTCAAAAACAATGATAATATTGTTTTGGATGCTGCTGAGTTAGAATGGTTTATGCAAGTGAGAGACAGAGGTGATCCAATATCCGGGTCGATCAATTAAGAGAAAGCTCTAATTTTAAATGATATGCTGAACGGTTCTCAAATGTTTAAAGTAAATAAGCAGACAAACAAATATTATGTTAACGTGCAATAGCAAAATTCGTCCCTTATTTCAGCTCAATATTTAGTTTACCCTTGTCTCAGACAAATTGAATGCATATCATTCATCAATTAGAACAGGTTTTTGGACCAAATTTCCTATTTCTGTACAATATTCACTTCGATTCGCACATTTTTATTTATTATAGATTATAAAAGGGTAGCATTTTTTAACCTATTTTCGCAGGGTATATTTTACAGAAATATAAGTCAAGGAATAAGGTTAAAAGTTATGAAAATTTGAAGAAGATTTCGTCAAAAACAATGATAATATGGTTTTGGATGCTGCTGTGTTAGAATGGTTTATGCAAGTGAGAGACAGAGGTGATTCAATATCCGGGTCGATCAATTGAGAGAAAGCTCTCATTTTGAACGAGGAGCTGAACGGTCCTCAACCGTTTAAAGTAAGTAAGACAGATTCGAGGAAGAAACGCATTATAAATTACGTGCAGCAGTATTATTTACATAATTTTTTTTTTGGATTGTTGTAAACAAATAAGTGAACAAAAGTAATATCTTCTCTATTTGAAGTAATGAAGTTCTTTGGACAAATATTTTTTTGAAAATAATGTAAGTAAAATAATGTTTTATTAAAATGAGAAGATGTTAAACATGTATTATTAATTGTTTTTAAAAATTCAATAAACAAATTCCTAATCAGGCCATTTTTCAATAGAAAGATTTCGTTTTTTCCAGGAGAATGAAATACGAGTATCTGCCAATGGTTCTCAGATATAATAGTGTGCTATGAGACAACAATTGTGTATTATTTAAACAAATTTAATAAACAAATGCATAAGTCGGCTATTTTTCAGTAGATAAGTTGCGCTTTTTCAACAGAATCAACCATAAATCTTATCCCCAATGGTTCTTTGTTATGGAAATTGTGATTTCCAATAACAATTGTTCATTATTTAAAAATTTTTAATAAACAAATGCATCATTTGACCACTTTTGAGTAGATAAGTTTCGCTTTTTCAACAGAATCAACTATCAATCTCTCTCCAATGCTCATTTACTACGAAAAGTGGGCTCTAAATAATAATTGTTCAATATTTAAACAAATTCTATAAACAAATTCATCATTTGATCAATTCTCAGCTAATAGATTTTATTTTTTCAGCATAGTTAACTGAAATTTGATTGTCAGGAAGATTGCCAAATGGTCAAATTATGAATTTGTTTTTAAAAAATTGTTTAAATAATTAACGATTATTATTTCAAAGCCCAGTTTCAAAACTGAACTGTAGTTTGGGTATCAAAAATTAAACAATAATTTATTTTATAAGGCGATTCTAAATCTGTTCAAAATTAAATAATTTACATATTTTAATATTGAATATTAAACTGCTTCGATTGGAAGGCCTTAGCAGTTAAACAAAAATGTGAACGGTCGATTGAAACTTTATAAACTATCTACAATTTTCAAATAATTTCAAATTAATAGATTCATAATTTAACGCTTTTATTCAATTTCAAAATCCAATGTCAATGTCGTTTCAATCTAAAATGTTCCATCTTTAATCCACTCAATTTGAAATTTTTTAATTAAAAAAAGAACAATTTTTCAATATTTACTATTATTTGACTTTTCATTTAAAATGAGCAATTATACATATCAAATATATATAAACTGAATTGCTTGAAAAAGAAAGCCTTGAATCGTTAAAAGTGCAGAGTGCAAATTTAATCTTTTAACGTTACAATTATAATTTTTACATTTCTTCAATGTTTAAAAAATTCATAAAAAACGTCTGAATTTCACAATTCTAATTTCATCAGAAAGAGAAGAAATTTCGGTATTAAATTAAATTTTTTTCCGATTTGGAAGCGGAACTTTTTTGTTTTTAACATTTTTATTGAGTTGAGGGCGGAAAAATTTTGTATTTTTAACATTTTTATTGAGTTTGAAACAAGGAAATTTGAGGTTTTAATTTTCGTTGAACTGGCAGAGGGATATTTTACATTTTTAAGATTTTTATCGAATTGGAAAGGAGGAAATTTTGGTTTTCAATATTTTATGAATTTAAAGAAGGATAATTTTTTATTCTTAAGATTTTTATCGAGATGGAAGGAAGAGAACTTCTTTAAAAAAAATTTTTTTTCATCTTGAAGAGAGACATTTTTTTATTTTTAAGACTTTTATTGAGTTGGATGGGACGAAATTTTTGTTATTTCTTCTTTTTCTGAATTGAAACAGGGAAATTTTTTATTTTTGACATTTGTATTCAGTTTAAAGGAAGGAAATTTTGGTTTTCAATATTCCTGAATTGGAAGAACAATTTTTTATTTTTAAGATTTTTATGGAATTCGAAGCGAGAAGATTTTGGATATTTACTTTTTTTCTGAAGCGAAAGAGGCCATTTTTCTTTTTTAAAATTTTTATTGGGTTGGAAGGGAGGAATGTATTTTTTAAATTTCTTTTTTAATTGAAAGAGGGAAATTTTTTATTTTGATGATTTTTATAGAGTTGGGAGGACGCAATTTTGGTTATTAATATTTTTTTTTGAATTGAAACAGGTTATTTTTTCTTTTCAACTTCTTTATTGGGATGAAGGGGGGAAACTTTTTTAAAAGTCTTTTTTCTGACTTGGAAGAGGGGCATTTTTTTGGTTTTCAAGATTTTATCAACTTGGAAGGGTGGAAATTTTAGTTTTTAATTTTTGTTGAATTATCAGAGGGACATCTTACATTTTTAAGATTTTTATCGAATTGGAAAGGAGGAAATTTTATTTCTCAATATTTTATGAATTTGAAGGATAATTTTTTATTTTTAAGATTTTTATGGAATCGGAAAGAGGGAAATTTTGGTTTTCAATATTGTATGAATTTGAGGAAGTATAATTTTTTATTTTTAAGATTTTTATCGAGTTGTAAGGGAGAAAATATCTTTTTTTAATTTCTTTTGTATCTTGAAGAGAGACATTTGTTTATTTTTAAGATTTTTGTAGAGTTGGAAGGGACGAAATTTTTGTCATTTCTTTTTTTTCTGAATTGAAACAAGGAAATTTTCATCATTTTTATTGAGTTTTTAGCATTTTCATTGAGTTGGAAGATAGGAAATTTTGGTTTTCAATTTTTTCTGAATTGGAAGAGAGGCAATTTTTTTTTATTTTCAAAATTTTATCAAGTTGGAAGGGTGGAAATTTTATTTTTCAATTTGCGATGAATTGTCAGAGGGACATTTTATATTTTTGAGATTTTTGTCAAGTTGGAAAGAAGGAAATTTTATTTTTCAATATTTTATGAATTGGAAGAAGGATAAATTTTTATTCTTCAAATTTTTATCGAGTTCGAAGGGAGGAGATTTTTTTTTTTTTTAATTGAAAGAGGTCATTTTTCCTTTCTAACATTTTTATTGGGTTGGAAGTGAGGAAATGTGTTTTTTAAATTTCTTCTTTAATTGGAAGAGAAAATTTTTTTTATTTTTTTTATTTTTATAGAGTTGAAAGGGACGAAATTTTTTTTTCTGAATTAAAAGAGGCCAATTTTTTTTAACTTTTTCATTGAGTTGAAGAGGGAAACTTTTTATTTTCAATCTTTTTTTTCTCAATTGGAAGAGGGTAATTTTTTATTTTTAACATTCTTATTGAGCTGGAATAGTGTAAGTTTTGGTTTTCAGTTTTTTTTATGAATTGGAAGAGAGGAATTTTTTTGTTTTTAAGATTTTATCGCGTTGGCAGGGAGGAAATTTTGGTTTTTATTTTTCCTGAATTGGAAGAGAAACTTTTTTTTCAATTTTCATCGAGTTGGAAGGGAGGGAATTTTGCTTTTCAAGTTTTTCTAAACTGGCAGAGGCACTTATTTTATTTTCATAATTTTTATTGAGTTGGAAGGGAGGACATTCTGAAAGAATAGGGACGTGTTTTATTTTTAAATTTTCTATTAATATGTTATCGAGTGGAAGGGGAAAACAATCTGTTAATTAATTTATCAGTGGATTTATATTTTTCAACCAGAAATCTGTAGAGTGTTTAATTTATAAAAGTTTAAAATTAAAAAAATTTCAGTTCAATAACATGTAATTAAAAAATTGTTCAATTAAATGTGTCGAGAGCTTCTATTTTATACATGTCAATTATTGTGCATTTGAATTAAAATTTTCCGAATTAAAAATTGTTTAATCTTCAATTTTAAAAGTTTAATCTTCAAAAGAGTTCCAGTTTGAGTGCTTTAATTTGCACTTCAGTTTTGATTACTTCAAATGAAACAAATTTCAGTTTTGAATTTAAATTTTTAATTTCAATGACCATGAAAAATTTGTTCGAAACAGGAATTTTTTTTCCTAAATTAAAACCGCCACCTTATTTCGTCTAAAACTTTAATAAACTTTACACTAGAATTTATAAAAATATTCAATATCTTCCGCACTAAATTTTAGATTTTGTGTGCTCGTTTTGAAACAAAAATGGTTTATTATTATAATAATTGTTATTATTATTATTTTTTGAGAAAAAAGTTAAAATATAGAAAAAGAAGTTCTATAAAGGGATAACCGCATTGTGGATGGACGACCGATTGAAGAAGGCTTTAATAGTCTCGCTATCGTAGCAGGTAGAATGGGGGG
>JAUMHM010000001.1:17282629-17322128 GCA_032362435.1 Melikaiella ostensackeni | reverse complement strand
CCCCCCCCCCCCCCCCCCCCCCCCCCCCCCCCCCCCCCCCCCCCCCCCCCCCCCCCCAGTCCGGCATTGGCATTTTTACGTGCTGAACTAGGTCCAGGTTTGACGAGAGATTGATGCCCATGATCCGTCTCGCGAATCGAAGAGAGAATGAGAAAAGGGCTGCCCCCCCCGGCCCCCACCCGTGGAGGGAAGAATGAAGAGAGACACAAAGAGCAGCACCGATAAAGGAGGCACGAGCGAGAGAGCGCGAAAAATATAGTTGACGATGGTGAGTGCTGAGGGGCCGCGGGGGCCATTGCAGAGAAGAAAGGATAGACCGCTCACTAACCGCGACAAAAAGGGGAAAAGAGAGGGAGATAATGTGATAAAAGACGGGAGAGAGAAGGAAAGATAATGTTTGAGGCTGTGGGGCTGAGAGAGATGGAGAAAAGTTGCATGTCTCTCGTCATCCGGGTGGACAAAAGACACCGCCCGGAATTTTGAGTGTCGGCTAACCTCTGTGTGTCTCCAAAGCGACTCCACTCTCGTAAAAACGGAAAATATTTTAGCCCCCTGCTCCCCTCCTCGCAATTCAAAAAAAAGAACAAAAGGGAGGGTAAATAAGAATGAGAAGCGTCAAATCAATGTGAGGAGTTTCTGGAATGTGAGGAGTAATTTTCAGTCTTAAAAATTAGGATTTTTATAACAAAATTTGGTTTATTTTGTTATGAAAATATTTCAGTGTGATCAAAAGTATAAAATTACATAAAATAGTTTAAAAATAATACTGATGGCAGTGGCTAGCGAATGTCTACATCTAAACCCGTCTGTCGGTGAGCGACTGCGTTCGGGAGTTTTGGTTTTGTGCAGTTTTCCACTTCCCTGACCAAATTTTCAGACGAATGTGAGCGCTTTTAATGAAAATCCCGTTGTAGACGGTAGAGGATTTTAGAGATTGAAAAAACCCACAGGATCGAGTACGTCAGGTAGTGTTAGGAGGCTTATTATGAGAGTTAGGGTAATTGGGGATTTTGGGAAGGGATGTGAGCTAAAAGCGTTTAATGTCTGACGATCTCCTGTGGGAGGGGGGATTTAATATATGTAAAAACCCGCAAAGGGCTTACAATGTGGGCAATTTTCCCGAATTCCTGAAAATTTTTCCGAAGTCATAACCAGAAAATTAATCACAATTAATTTGAGAAAAATTGGCTAGATGAACCATCTGGAAAATTTTAATATTCCGAACTTCCCGAATTCATTCTCTAGAAAAATTACCAGGATCAAATTCCGTCAAAATCTTTTAGATAAATTCTGTGGAAAATTATCCCGAATTGATTCTATATAAAATTTCCCGAATTCAGTCCCTAGAAAAATTAGCTAGACTTTATTGAAGGGAAATTCCCGAATTCATCTCCTAGAAAAATGTATACAATCGAATTCCGAAAAATCGGCTAAAACAATTATCTCGAAAATTTTGATATCTCAAATTCATTCCCGGAAAATTTTCCCCAGTCGATTTCTGGCAGATTCTCCGGAAAATCTTCCCGAATTCTGGAAAAATTTCCCAAAATTCTTCCCGAATTCCTAAAAGGTTTTCCCGAATTCATTCTCTAGAAAAATGATCAGAATTAAATTCCGACAAAATCAACGGGATAAATTCTGCGGAAAATTATCTCCAATTTATTCTACAGAAAATTTCCCGAATTCAGTTCCTAGAAAAGTTAGCTAGAGTTTATTAAAGGTTAATTCCCAAATTCATCTCCTAGAAAAATGTATACAATCGAATTCTGAAAAATCGGCTTGAACAATTCTCTTGAAAAATTTGATATCCCGAATGCATCCCCGGAAATTTTTCCGAGATAATTCCTCGGATATTGTCTGCAAATTTTTCCCGAATGCCGGAAAAGTTTTCCCCGAATTCAGCGCCTAGAAAAATTACTACAATTAATTTCTGGCAAAATCGTCTGGATAAATGATCTGGGAAATGTTAATATCCCGAATTCTTTCCCACAAAATTTTTCAGAGTAAATTCCTGGGAAATTTGCTGAATATTCTTTCCGTATTCCTGACAAATTTTCCCGAATTTTTCGCGGGAAATTTTTCCGAGTTAATTTGTGGGACATTCTCTGAAACATCTTCCCGACTTCAACACCTAAAAAAATTACCATAATTAATTTGAAAAAAATCGACTGGATAAATTTTTTGAAAAATTATTATATCATGAATGCATTCCCGGATAGGTTTTCCTAGTTGATCCTTAGTAAATTCTCCGGAAAGTCTTCCCGATTTCTTAAAATTTCCTGCCAAATTCATCCTCTAGAAAAATTACCAGAGTCAAATTCCGACAAAATCGATTGAATGAATTCTATGAGAAATTGTCCCAAATTAATTCCATAGAAAATTTCCCGAATTCAGTCCCTAGAAAAAAGTAGAGAATACAAATTTAAAAAAAACGGTTAAAAAATTCTCTTAAAAAATTTATCATCCCGAATTCATCCGAATTTTCGATAAAATCGACTGGAAAAATTATCTGGGTAATGTTAGTAGCCCGACTTCTTTTCCAGAAAATTCCCCCAAGTTAAATCCTGGGAAATTGTCTGGAAATTGTTCCTGAATCCCAGAAAAATTGTCCCCAACTTCTCGCCTAGAAAAATTACTACAATTAATTTCCGGCAAAATCGATTGGATAAATTAGCTGGGAAATGTTAGTATACCGAATTCTTTCCCGGAAAATTTTTCTGAGGTAATACCTGGGAAATTATCTGAAAATTCTTCCCGTATTTCTGACAAATTTTCCCAAAATTTTTCCCAAGAAATTTTTCCGAGTTAGTTTCTTAGAGATTCTCTAGAAAATCTTCCCGAATTCCAGACAAATTTTCCCAAATTCATCGCCCAGAAAAATTAACGTAATTAATTCCCGGAAAATCGTCTGCATAAATTCTTTGAAAAAATATAATGTCAAGAATTCATTCCCCGATCATTTTTCCTATTTGATTCCTAGTAAATTCTCCGGAAATTCTTTCCGAGTTCACAAAAGTTCTTAAAAATTATCTGGGAAATGTTAATATCCCGAATTCTTTCCCAGAAAACTTCCTCGAATTAATTTCTGGGAGATTCTCTAGAAAATCTTCCCGAAATCATCGCCTAGAAAAGTTACTACAATTAATTTTCGGCAAAATCGGCTAGATAAATTATCTGGGAAATGTTAATACTCCAAAATCTTTCCCGGAATATTTTCCCAAGTTAATTTCTGGGAAATTCACTGGAAAATTTTTCCGCATTTCTAACCAATTTTTCTGCATTCTTTTCTGGGAAATTTTACCGAGTTAATTTCTGGGATATTCTCTGGAAAATCTGCCCAAATTCCAGAACATTTTCCCGAATTTATCGCGTAAAAAAATTACTACAATTAGTTGCCGGCAAAATCGACTACATAAGTTATCTGGGAAATGTTAATATCGTGAATTCTTTCCCGGAAAATTTTCCCGACTTAATTTCTGGGCTATTCTCGAGAAAATCTTCCTGAAACCCGAAAAATTTTCCATAATTCATGGCTCAGAACAATTGTTACAATTAATTTCCCTCAAAATCGTCGGGATAAATTATCTAGGAAACGTCATTTTCCCAAATTCTCTCGGAAAATTTTTCCGAGTTGATTCCTGGGAAATTTGCTGAAAACTCTTCCTGTATTCCTGAAAAAATTTCCCAAAATGTTTCCCAGGACATCTTTTTCGAACGAATTTCTGAGAGATTCTCTGAAATATCTTCCCCAATTCCGGAAAATTCTCCGAATTCATCGCCTAGAAAAGTTATCATAATTAATTTTGAAGATAATCAACTGGATCAATTCTCTGAAAAATTATAATATCACGAATTTATTCCTGGATAATTTTTCTTAGTTGATTCCTAGTAAATTCTCCGGGAAGTATTCAAGAATTCCTGAATTTTTTCCCCGAATTCATCCTCTAGACTAGAGTCAATTTCTGGGAATTCTTCTGATAATTTTTCCCGCATTCCTGATCAATTTTCCCGAATCATTTTCAGAAAAATTTTCCCTGCTTAATTCATGGGAAATTGTCTGAAAATTCTTTCCGTATTCCTGACAAATTTTCTCGAATTCTTTCCCGGGAAATTTTTCCGAGTTCATTTCTGGGAAAGAGTTACTCCGTGGAAAATCTTCCCGAATGCCGGAAAAAAATTTCCCGAATTCATCGCCTAGAAAAATTCCTGACAAATTTTCCCGAGATTATTTCTGGGAAAGAGTTATTCTCTGGAAAATCACCTAGAAAAATGGCTAAAATTAATTTCCGACAAATTCGGCTGAAAAAATTATCTGGGTAATGCTAGTACCCAAAATTCCTCCCTAGAAAATTATCCCGAGTTAATGTTTGGGAGATTTTCTTAAAAATCTTTCCGAATTCCGGAAAAATTTTCTTAAATCTAGTGCCTAGAAAAATTACTACAATTAATTTTCGACAAAATCGACTAAAAAAATTATCTGGGAAGTGCTAATACCAAAAATTCTTTCCCGGAATATTTTACCGAGTTAATTTCTGAGAGATTCTTTGAAAAACCTTCCCGAATTCTGGAAAGATTTTCCCGAAGTCATTGCCAAGAAAAATTACTATCATAATTCAGAAAAAAAATGTTTAGATAAACTATCTGGAAAATTTTAATATCCCGAATTTATTCACGAAAAATTTTACACGAGTTATTTCCTGGAAAATAGTCTAAAAATTCTTCTCGTATTCCTGGCAAATTTTCCCGATTTCTTAATCAGCATGTTTTTCCGAGGTTATATCTGGAAGATTCTCTGGAAAATCTTCCCGTTTTCCGGAGAAATTTTCCTGAATTTATCGCCTCGAAAAATTATTATAATTAATTTCAGACCAAATCTACTGGGAAAGTTATTTGGGTAATGTTAATACCCCAAATTCGTCTCCGGAAAATTATCCCGAGTTAATTTTTGGGAGGTTCTTTGGAAAATCTTCCCGAATTTCGAAATAATTTCCCGAATTTATGGCTTACAAAAATGACTACAATCACTTCCGACAAAATGGACTGGATAAATTATCTGGGAAATATTAATATCCCGAATTTTTTCTCGGAATATTTTATCGAGTTGATGGTGCGAGATTCTTTCGAAAATCTTCCCGAATTCCGGTAAAATGTTCCTGAATTCATCGCCTAGAAAAATTGCGATAATAATTTCCGAAAAATTGTCTAGTTAAATCACCTGGAAAATTTTAATATCCCGAATTCATTTCCGGAAATTTTTCACGAGTTATTTTCTGGAGAAGTATCTGAAAATTCTTTCTGTATTCCTGATAAATTTTCCCGATTTCTCAACCAGGAAGCTTTTCCGAGGTTACTTCTGGAAGATTTTCTGGAAAGTCTTTCCGTCTGCTGAAAGAATTTTTCCGAATTCATCGCTTCAAAAAATTACTACAATTGATTTCAGACAAAATCGACTGGGAAAGTTAACGGGGAAATGTTATCACCCTGAATTCTTTCCCGGAAAATCATCCCGAGTTCATTTTTGGAAGATTTTCTGGAAAATTTTCCCGAATTTCGAAAACTTTTCTCGAATTGATCGACAAGAAAAATGACTACAATTAATTTCGAGGAAAATCATCTAGATAAATTATCTGTGAAATGTTAATACCCTGAATTCTTTTTCGGAAAATTTTTTTGAACTAATTTCTGGGAACTCGTCTAAAAATTCTTCCCGTATTCCTGACCAATTTTCCCGAATACTTTCCAGGAAACCTTTTTCAGTAAAATCCTGGGAAATCGTCTTGAAATTCTTCCTATATTCCTGACAAATTTTCTCGAATTCTTTCCGGGAAATTTTCTTGAGTTTATTTCTGGGAAATTTTCTGAAAATTCTTCCCGTATTCCTGACTAATTTTCCCAAATTCATTTCAGGGAAACTTCTCATATTACCATCAAATTTTCTCGAATTCTTTCCCCGGAACTTTTCCGAGTTTATTCTTGGAAAAGTGTTATTTTCTGGAAATTCTTCTCAAATTCCGGAAATTGCCCGAATTCATTGCCTAGAGAAATGACTACAATTAATTTCCGACAAAATCGATTGGATGAAATATCTGGGAAATGTTAATATCCCGAATTCCTTCCCGAAAAATTTTCTTGAGCTAGTTCCTGCAAGAGTCTATCGAAAATCTTCCCGAATTCCGGAAAAATGTTCTCGACTTCATCGCCTAGAAAAATCACTATAATAATTTCTCGAAGAATTGTCTAGATAAACTACCTGGAAAATTTTAAAATCCAGAAATACTTTTCGGAAAATTTTCACGAGTTATTTCCTGGAAAATTGTCTTAAAATTCTTCCCGTATTCCTGACAAATTTTCCCAAATTCTCAACCAGCAAGTTTTTCCGAGTTTTCCGGAAAATTTTCTGGAAAATATTCCTGTATTCCGGAGAAAATTTTCAGAATTCATCGCCTCAAAAAATTACTACAATTAATTTCAGACAAAATCGACTGGAAAAATTATTTGGGTAATATTAATACCCCAAATTCTTTTCTGGGAGAATTTTCCGAGTTAATTTCTGGGAGATTTTCTGCAAAACCTTCCCGAATTCCTGAAAATTTTTTCGGAATTGATGGCTCAGAAAAGTTACTACAATCAATTTCCGGCAAAATTGTCTGGATAAATTATCTGGGAAATGTTAACACTCCGAATTTTTTTGTTGAATACTTTCTTGAGTTAATTTTTGGGAAATTGTCTGAAAATTCTTCCCGTATTCCTAACCAATTTCCCCGAATCGTTTCCAGGGCAATTTTTCATAGCTAATTCTTGGGCAATTGTCTGAAATTTTTTTCCGTATTCCTGACAAATTTTCCCGAGTTTATTTCTGGGCAAGATTTACTCTCTGGAACATCTACCCGAATTTCTTAAAATTTTTCCCGAATTCATCGCCTAGAAAAATGACTACAATTAATTTCCGACAAAATCGGTTGAAAAAATTATCTGGGTAATGCGAATATCCCAAATTCCTCCCCAGAAAATTATCCCGAGTTAATTTTTGGGAGATTCTCTGAAAAATTTTTCCGAATTCCGGAAAAATTTTCTCGAAATAATTGCCTAGAAAAATTACCGCAATTTCCAACAAAATCGATTTAAAAAATTATCTGGGGAGTGCTAATACCACAAATTCTTTCCCGGAATATATTTCCGTAATAATTTCTGAGAGATTCTCTGAAAAATCTTCCCGGATTCCGGAAACATTTTTTCGAATTAATTGCCTAGAAAAATTACTACAATTAATTTTCGACAAAATCGACTAAAAAATTATCTGGGAAGTGCTAATATCCCAACTTCTTTCCCAGAATATTTTTCCGAGTTAATTTCTGAGAGATTCTTTAAAAAATATTCCCGAATTCCGGAAAAAAAATTTCCGAATTCTTTTCTTTTCCGGAATCTTCTGGAAGATTTTCTGGAAAATCTTTCCTTGTCCCGGAAAAATTTTCCTGATTTCATCGATTCAAAAAATTAATACGATTTATTTTAGACAAAATCGACTGAAAGTTATCTGTGTAATATTAATACTCTAAATTCTTTCCCGAAAAATTATCTTGAGTTAATTTTTGAGAGATTCTCTGGAATATCTTCCCGAATTCTAAAAAAAATTTGCCGAATTCATCGCCTAGAAAAATGGCTACAATTAATTTCTGACAAAATGGACTGGATAAATGATCTGGGAAATGTTAGTATCCCGAATTCTTTCCCGGAAAAAATTCCTGAGCTGATTCCTGCAAGATTCTCTCGAAAATCTTCCCGAATTCCGAAAAAATGTTCCGGAATCCATCGCCTAGAAAAATTACCATATTAATTTTCGAAAAATTGTCCAGTTGAAGTATCTAGAAAATTTGAATATTCCGAATTCAGTCCCGGAAAATTTTCACGAGTTTTTTCCTGAAGAATTGTCTGGAAATTCTTCCCGTATTGCTGACAAATTTTCCCGAATTCATCGCTTAGAAAAATTGCTACAATTAATTTCAGAGAAAATCGACTGGAAAAATTATCTGGGTAATGTTAATACCCCAAGTTCTTCCCCGGAAAATTATCCCGAGTTAATTTTTGGGAGATTCTTTTGAAAATCTTCCCGAATTGCAGAAGAATGCTCCCGAATTTATCGTTCAGAAAAAATACCACAACAATTTTCGAAAAATTGTCTAGTTAAACTATCTGGAAATTTTTAATATCCCAAATGCATTCTCGTTAAATTTTCCCGAGTTATTTCCTGGAAAATTGTCTTAAAATTCTTTTCATATTTGTGACAAATCTCTCGATTTCTTAACCAGAAAGTTTTTCCGAGGTTATTTCTGGAAGATTCTCTGGGAAATATTCCCGTATTCCGGAAAATTTTTTCCGAATTCATCGCTTCGAAAAATTACTACAATTAATTTTAGACAAAATAGAATGGAAAAATTATCTTGATAATCTTAATACCCCGAATTCTTCCCCGAAAAATTATCCCGAGTTAATTTTTGGGAGGTTATGTAGAAAATCTTTACGAATTTCGGAAAAATTTTCTCGAATTAATCGCCAAGAAAAATGACTACAATTAATTTCGAGCAAAATCGTCTGAATAAATTATCTGGGAAATGTTAATACCCCAAATTCTTTTTCGGAACATTTTCTTGAGTTCATTTCTGGAAAATTGACTGAAAATTCATCCCGTATTCCGAATTTAACGCCAAGAAAAATTACTGCAAATTCATTTCCGAAAAAATCGACTGGAAAAATTGTCTGGAAAATGTTAATTTCCAGGATTTTCCTGGAAAATTTGTACCGTTTTTTCCATTCTGATTTTTTTTTTCAAAAATAAGCTTGTTACGTACGAGTTTGCAGTAGCTGGGACATTGTCATTAGATAGATTATACAATATTACATACTGAGAGATGGTGTAAACGCAAACAGGCCTCCGCCGGGTTAGGCTGGGTTCAATGCCGAACTGTGATTGATAGGCAACTTCTAACCTTAGTTTGCATCGGAGATTGCGCGAGATATTAGTTACATATGTAAATGGGGAAGGTATGGGGGTCAGACATGAAGGTATAGTCGTACCCCTGTGCACCGCAATCGACTTGCAAATTATACTCGATATCTCGAACGGCCTTTTCCTCTCTGAAGACCTTGCTCCCAACACCCGAACGTCATCATTAACTGGGACAACACACCAGCGAATTATTTCGTCAAAATATATTTTATAAGATATAACAATTATTTTTTAAACTAGATAAGATTAGATATCTACTCCATGTTTGTCCAGAGAATTTTCCGGGAATGAATTCGCAGGCCTTGGAGTCACCACAGCTTCGACACTGTTTGCAACTTCTTTTGAGCGTTGACACTATTTTGCTACTATTTTCAAGAGAATGACACTAAAGACACTATTTTCTCACAATTTGAAGAAGTTTGAAGTGAAAAGTAGAAAGGTTTATGATCTTGAATAGAAATTTAAAACTATTCAACAGGAAACAGATTTGAAAGAGAAGAGTTTGAATTGTTTGGTATGAAAAGTTGAGAAAGAGTTAGAAGGAGCTTTAAATCGGAAGGATTTTACAGTACCAATGTGGCAAATGAAATGCTTGCCACTGCAGAGAAATTAAAACAGGAACAAGAGCTCAAGAATATGGACATCCATAATTTATCTAAGGAAATTTTTAAAAGGAAGAGAGAGAAATGGTTAGTACCTGATCTGTAGAAAGCAATCTAAAAAATCTTCGAATGTTGCTGACCTTGAATCTGCTGTCGGAAAAAATTCAAGAAAATGGAAATGAAATTCTGCCAATGACGACGTATCAAATCAACTCAAGAAAAACTACTCGGATGTCACAAAAACAAGAAAGAATTGATTCTCCCATGAAATTAAACTACAAGGATGGAAAAGGAACAAACAGAAAGATGGACAAGGAATGAACAACAAGGATAGAGAAGGAATAAACAACAAGGATTAATAAAGAACAAAAACAAGGATGAATAAGATCAAACTACAGGATGGAGAAGGTATAAACAGCGAAGATAAACACGAAACAAACAACAAGAATGAATGTGGAATAAACAACAAGGATGAACAAGTAACAAGCAACAAGGATGAACAAGAAACAAACAATAAGGATGAAAAAGGAATAAACAACTAGGATAAACAATAAACAAACAACAAGGATAAACAATGAAGAAACAACAAGGTGAACAAGGAACAAGCAACAAGGTTGAATAAGGAATAAACAACAAGGATGAACAATGAAAAAAGAGTAAGGATAAACAAAGAACTAAAACAAGGATGAATAAGATCAAACCAGAAGGGAGGAGAAGAAATAAGCCGTAAGGATGAACAGAACAAACAACCAGAATGAATGTGGCATAAACAACAAGGATGGTCGAGTAATAAATAAGAAGGATAAACAAGAAACTAATGACAAATATGAACAAGAAACGAACAACAAGAATGAACAAGGAATAAACAAGAGGGATGGACAAGGAATAAACAACAAGGATGGATAAGGAATAAACAACAATGATGAAAAAGAAAATAGCAACAAGATTGAGCAAGGAACAAACGACAAGGTTGAACAAGGAACAAACAACAAGGAGAGAGAAGGACTAAACAACAAGGATGAACAAGGAATAAATGACAAAGATGTACAAGAAACAAAAATCAAGGATAGAGACGGAATAAACATCAAGCATGAACAAGGAATTAAACAACAAAGATGGAGAAGAAATAAACAACAAGAATGAACAAGAAACAATCAGCAAGGATAAACAAGGAACAAACAACAAGAACGGAGAAGTAATAAACAAAAAGGCTGAACAAGGAACAAACGACAAGGATAAATCAGGAAAAATCTACAAGGATGGAGAAAGAATAAACAACAAGTATAAACAAGGAAGGAACAACAAGAATTAGTAAGTAACAAACATCAAGGATAAACAAAGAACAAACAACAAGGATGAACAAGTAATAAACAACAATGATGACCAAGTAACAAACAACAAGGATAAACAAAGAACAAATGACATGGATGGACAAGAAATAGAAAACAAGCATGAACAAAAAACAAACAACAAGAATGGAGAAGGAATAATTAACATGTATGGAGAAGGAATAAACAAAAAGGATGGGCAAGAAATAAATAACAAAGATGAACATGAAACAAACAACAAGGGTCAACAAGGGGAAAAAAAAGATAAACAAGGAACAAGCAAAAAAGATAAAGACGGAATAAGCAACGATAATGAGCAAGGAATAAATGATAAAGAAGAACAAGGAAAAAACAACAAGGATGAACAAGTAACGAACAACAAAGATGAACAAGAAACAAGCAACAAGGATGAACGAGGAATAAACAACGATAATGAGCAAGGAATGAGCGATGAAGAAGAACAAGGAAAAACAACAAGTGTGTACGAGGAATAAACAACCAGGATGAACAATAAACAAAGAAAAAGGATGAATGAGGAACAAACAACAAGGATGGAGAAGGAACAAACAACAAGAATGAACAAGGAATAATCAGCTACGATGGACAAGGAATGAACAACAAAGATGAAGAAAAAATAAACAACAAGAATGAACAAGGAGCAAATGACAAGGATGAACAAGGAAAAAACAACAAGAATAAACTAGGAACAAACAACAAGGGGTAACAAGGAACAAACGACAAGGATGAACAAGGAACAAACGACAAGGATGAACAAGGAACAAACAACAAGGATGAACATGGAACAAATAACAAGGATTAATAAGGAATAAACAAGCAGAATGAACAAGGAACAAGCAATAAGAATGAATGAATAAATTTCAAGGATGAACTAATAACAAACAACAAGGATTAACAAGGTTCAAACAATAAGGAAGGAGAAGGAATCAACAAAAAGGATGAACAAGAAACAAACAAGAATGAAGAAAGAATAAACAACGAGTATAGAGAAGGAATGAACTACAAGTATGGAAAAGGAATAAACAAAAAGGATGGACAAGGAATAAATAACAAAGATGAACAGAGAACAAACAACAAGGGTTAACAAGGAAAAAACAACAAGGATGAACAGGGAACGCACAACAAGTATGAATAAGGAACAAACAAGAAGGATGAAGGAGGGACGAGCAACAAGAATGGACAAGGAATAAATAACTAGGATGAAGAAGAAATAAACAACAAGAGTTATCAAGGAACAAAAGACAAGGATGAACAAGGAACAAACAAGAAGGAAGGAAGGACAAAAAGCATGAGCAAGGAACAAAAGACCAAGATGAACGAAAAACAAACATTCAGGATAGAGATGGAATAAACAATAAGGATGAACAAGGAACAAATAACAAGTATGAAGAAGAAACAAACAACAAGGATGATCAAGGAACAGACAACAAGGAGCAAAAAGGTTCAAACAAAAAGGATGAGCAAGGAATAAACGTCCAAGATGAACAAGAAACAAACATCCAGGATATAGAAGGAATAAACAACAAAATTGAAAAAACAACAAACAATAAAGATGGAGAAGAAATAAACAACAAGGTAAAAAAGAACAAAATCAAGGATGAATAAGATCAAACCACAAGGGTGGAGAAGAAATAAATAGCAAGGATGAACTCAGGACAATAAACAACAAGAATGAATGTATAAACATGAAAAACAACAAGGATGAACAGGGAATAAACAAGAGGGACGGACAAGGAATAAACAACAAGTATGAACAAGGAACAAACAACAAGGATGAACAAGGAACAAACAACAAGGATGGACAAGGAATAAACAACAAGGATGAAGAAGAAATAAACAACAAGAATGAACAAGGAACAAACGACAAGGTTGAACGAGGAACAAACAACAAGGAGAGAGAAGGTTTAAACAACAAGGATGAACAAGGAATAAATGACAAAGATGAACAAGGAACAAACATCAAGGATAAACAAGGAACAAACAACAAGGATGAACAAGGAATAAGCAACAAGGCTGAACAAGTAACAAACAACAAGGATGAACAAAGAACAAGCAACATGGATGGAGAAGGATTAGAAAACAAGCATGAACAAAAAACAAACAACAAGAATGGAAAAGGAATAAACAACAAGTATGAACAAGAAAAAAACAACAAGAATTAGTAAGGAACAAACATGAAGGATAAACAAGGAACAAATAACAAGGATGAACAAGGAATAAACAACAAGGATGAACAAGTAACAAACAACAAGGATGAACAAAGAACAAGCAACATGGATGGAAAAGGATGAGAAAACAAGCATGAACAAAAAACAAACAGCAAGAATGGAGAAGGAATAAACAACAAGTATGAACAAGGAAAAAACAACAAGAATTAGTAAGGTACAAACATCAAGGATAAACAAGGAACAAACAACAAGGATGAACAAGGAATAAACAACAAGGATGAACAAGTAACAAACAACAAGGATGAACAAAGAACAAACAACATGGATGGAGAAGGATTTGAAAACAAGCATGAACAAAAAACAAACAACAAGAATGGAGAAGGAATAAGCAAAAAGGATGGACAAGGATTAAATAACAAAGATGAACAAACAACAAGAATCAACAAGGAAAAATCAAAAAGAATGAACAAGTAAGAAACAACAAAGATGAGCAAGGAACAAACAACAAGGATGAAGACGGAATAAGCAGCAAGGATGAACAAGAAATAAACAACAAGGATGAACAAGGATAAACAAGGAACTAGCAGCGATAATGAGCAAGGAATAAACGATGAAGAAGAACAAGGAAAAAACAACAAGGGTAAACGAGGAATAAACAACCAGGATGAACAATAAACAAACAACAAGGATGAATAAGGAACGAACAACAAGTATGAACAAGGAACAAGCAAAAAGAATCAACATGTAATGAACAACAAAGATGAAGAAGAAATAAACAACAAGAATGACCAAGGAACAAACGACAAGGATGAGCAAGGAACAAACAAGGACAGAGAAGGATTAAACAACAAGGATGAACAAGGAATAAACAAGAATGAACTAGGATGAAACAAAAAGGATTACAACAAAGAAAACTCCCAAGTCAATCAAATAGTCAAGCCAGTTAAAAAAAGAAGCAAATTTGGTAAAGACTGCATTTCGAAAAAGGCCAAGAAAAAAATATTCTGACCTCCTTCTATTCTTTATCTCCATTTGTATATAAGTTTATTACTTGACAAATTTGATGTCACTATTTTTTTAAAATTTTTGACACTGTTGATACTATTTTTGATCTCTGAATTGAGTCCGAGGCCTGATTTCAGGATAATAAAGTTTTCCAGATAATCCCGTGTGGAAATTTTCAGTTGGTCCTCCCGAGGATCTAAGCAGTCCGACCCTTTACTATGTTGGCCCTACGCTGGCAAACTATGAAGATCCAACGCAGTTTCGACATGGTCCCCCGTTAGTGATAAATAACTTAAAAACATTGTATTTTCTTCCAGAACAGCTCCGGCAGATTGTGCCGGAGTCGTGTACTATTGGTGGAATTGGAAAGGGGGTGGGAGTAGGGGACCAATCTCTGTCATTTGCTGAAAAAGTTCTATACGATTTTTCTTGGATCTGTGTACACTACATTAATTTTAATTATTGTATTCGCCAAAATAGTAAATTTTCAAAATTTTAAATTCCGGAAAAAAAATATTAAATTTTTTTTCTGTTAGAAAAATCTCTTATTTTATATGGGATATTTTTTCTCAAGTGTATAAAATTGAACTATTTGGCTGGAAATTAAATTCTTTGTTGAAAATTCATATTACGTTACAATGGAGGGCATTTTTAAAAATTTTCTCGAAAATTGTTTCTTTAATAAACAAAATGAAGAACAATTTTTTTTTGATTTTTCAAGACTACTATTTAGTCAAAAAAAAATTTATTTCACCGAAAATTGTCCAAGTCGAGGCAAAAGCTCATTAAAAATGATATCTAGCAGTAATAATTTAATAGAAAAAATTTAATTGTTATAAACAAATTAGTGAACAAAAGTTATATCTTCATTATTTGCCACATTTAAACACACGAAACCAATATTTTCAGAAGAAAA
The DNA here is from genome assembly GCA_032362435.1 of Melikaiella ostensackeni. Taxonomy (NCBI): domain Eukaryota; kingdom Metazoa; phylum Arthropoda; class Insecta; order Hymenoptera; family Cynipidae; genus Melikaiella; species Melikaiella ostensackeni. The sequence continues at coordinate 17,307,087 of JAUMHM010000001.1, read as the reverse complement.
TGGAAATAAAGTAATGTTAACTTAAAATTAGAAGACGTTAAACATCAATTTCTAATTGTTTATAACAATTTAATAAACCACTTCGAAATTTAGGCATTTTTATTTAGATAGATTTAGCTTTTTCAGCAGAATGAACTATAAATATTTCACTAATGACCTTCTGCTGTAATAGTTTGAACTGCGAAAACAATCGTGAATTATTTAAACAAATTTAATAAACAAATGCATTATTTGGCCATTTTTGAGCAGATACGTTTTGTTTTTTCAACAGAATCAATAACTGATAAGTTTCCAGTGTGCCTTACTGTTGCACTTTACACTTAGGCAACAATTTTTTATTGTTTGAACGAATTTAGTTAACAAGTTAATTACTTGAGCATCTTTAAATAAAGAAATTTTTTTTCTTCAACAGAATCAGCTACAAACATCTCAGGAATGGTCCTTTGCTTTGAGAATTTGCAGTTAGATAATTATTGTGTATTGTTTAAAGAAATTTAATAAACGAATGCATTGCTTGGCTGCTTTTCAATAAATTAGTTTCGTTTTTTAGCAGAATCAGCTATAAATATTTTACCAATGGCCTTTCGCTATGATAATTTGCAGTTGGATAATATTGTGTATTGTTTAAACAAATTTAATAAACAAAGGTATTGTTTGGCAATTTTCTAATAGACAAGCTTCGTTTTTTCAGCAGAATCAATAACTTGTATGTTCCCAATGTGTCTTACTCTTATATTTTACACTTAGGCAACAATTGTTCATTGTTTAAACAAATCTAGCTAACAAATTAATGATTTAAGCATTTTTCAATGCAGAAATTTTGTTTTTTCAGCAGAATTAATTACAGACATCTCAAAGATAGTCTATTGCTATGAAGATTCACAGTTAAACAACAATTGTTCATTATTTAATCAAATTTAACAAACAAATGCATTGCTTGGCTGTTTTTCAATTAATTAGTTTCCTTTTTTCAGCAGAATCAACTATAAATATGTCGCCAATGGTCTTTTGCATTGGCGATTTGCAGTGGGACAATAATTGTATATTGCTTAACTAAATTTAATAAACAAATGTATTGTTTGGCAATTTTTCACTAGATAAACTACGCTTTTTTTCAGCAGAGCCAGAGGATCATTTCTGAGATTTTTATTGTTGATTCTGTTGAAAAAACGAAATTCCTTCATTGAAAAATGCTCAAATAATTAATTTGTTAACTAAATTTGTTCAAACAATAAATAATTGTTATCTGAGTGTAAAGTATAAGAGCAAGACGCATTGATGACCTACTAGTTATTGATTCAACTGAAAAAACAAAACGTATCTATTCAAAAATTTTCATAATGCATTTGTTTATTAAATTTGTTTAAATAATACACGATTGTTGTTGCAGTGCAAACCATCCCAGCAGAAGGTCATTGATGAAATATTTATAGCCAATTATGCTGAAAAGGCTAAACCTATCTGATTAAAAATGCCTTAATTTCGTATTTGTTTATTAAATTGTTATTAACAATTAGAAATTGATGTTTAACGTCTTCTAATTTTATGTTGACATTATTTTATTTCCATTTTCTCATGAAAATATTGGTTTAGTGCATTTAAATGTAGTAAATAAAGAAGATATAACTTTTGTTCACTAATTTGTTTATAACAATTGAAATTTTTGTTTCATTATATTAATACTGCTGGGCATCATTTTCAATGAGTTTCTGCCTCGATGTGGACTATTTTCGGTAAAATAATATTTATGACTGAATAGCAGTCTTAAAAAGTCCAAAATTTTTTTTTGTCATTTCGTTTATTGAATAAAAAATTTTTGAGAAAATTTTTTAAAAACTTGGTGCATTGTAACGATGCAAAATTTAATACTGTTTAATTTAAAAAAGAACGTCCAAATCAGATGAGTAGTTTAGCCTGAAAATTGATTTGTCCACAAACGCATTTTTTGCTCCACTGTGTGCCGCCGACCTCGCATTCGTTGATGAGGAGGTCCAAGGATCCGAGAGAGAGGCGCGTGAGCAAGCGGAATTACGCAGTTGCCCCTGAGTCCTTCAGAAATTTTTGGAAGAGACTCATGGTCTAGTGTAATTAAAAATTTGGATTTATTTTTTTGTAAATTGAAACAATTGATAAATATGAATGAAATAATTGGAAATATTTTTAAAAATTCATTTTCATCTATATTATTTCATCTTCTATGGCGAGTATTACTGCATAAAAGAGATAATATACGAGCAGTTAATGAAACCACTACTCGTTTTAACAGTCATTATTCTTCACATAGCCAGAAGCCAAAGAAGAAGATAAAACGACGTAACTGCTGATACAATGTCGTTGAAAGTACAGAGTAAAAATCATTGGCTGAGCGGTTATATTACCGTGTACGTGTAATTTTGATAATTTTGCATAAGAGAACGTCGTCGCCTATCAGAGAGGTCGACGCCAATTAAAATTTGTACGATTGCGACAGAAAAGTTGTCGAGTCATAAGTTTTATATTTCATGTTACGCGTTGCGAACTGCGGAGATATTTTTATTCTTCTCCTTTTATTTTTATAACCCAAAAAAAAAATTTTAACTCTATTATTTTTTTTTCTTGAAAACTGATAAACATTTTTTTATAACACGTGCATGATTTCAGCCCCTTTCGGTGCCTGTAAGGTGGGGCTAAAGTTCTACTTTTTACTTCCTAGGGAGAAGAAAGTACTTTTCACTTCCTAGGGAGTAAAAAGTGACGTCATATGCAAATAATAAAACGTTATACATCTGTGACACATTAAACATTAGACATCGGCGACAAAAAAGTTGTCAAGTCATAAGTATAATATTTTATGTTACGCGTTACGAACTGTGGAGATATTTTTATTCTTCTCCTTTTATTTTTACAAGCCCAAAAAAAATTAAACTCTATTTTTTTCTCGAAAACTGATAAACACTTTTTTTATAACACGTGCCTTATTTCAGCCCTTTTCGGTGCCTGTAAATCGAGGCTTAAGTTCTGCTTTTTACTCCCTAGGGAGCAGAAAGTACTTTTCACTCCCTAGGGAGCAGAAAGGAATTTTCACTCCCTATGGAGCAGAAAGTACTTTTTACTTCCTATGGGGTAAAAAGTGACGACATATGCAAATAATAAAACAGTATACATCTGCGATAGAAAAGTTGTCAAGATATAAGTTTTTTAATTCATGTTACGCGTTGCGAACTGTGGAAATATTTTTATTCTTCTCCTTTTATTTTTATAGCTCCCCAAAAAAATTTTAAACTTATTTTTCTTTCTCGAAAACTGTTAAACATTTTTTATAACACGTGCGTAAAGCGGGGCTCAAATTCAGCTTTTTCTCCCCAGGGAGTAAAAAGTACTTTTCACTCCCTAGGGAGCAGAAAGTACTTTTCACTTCCTAGGGAGTAAAAAGTGACGCCATATGCAAATAATGAAACATTATACATCTGTGACACATTAAAAATTATACATCTGCGACAGAAAAGTTGTCGTTACGCGTTGCGAACTGTGGAGATACTTTTATTCTTCTCCTTTTATTTTTATAAACCAAAAAAAAATATTTTGACTCTCCTATTTTTTTTTCTCGGAAACTGATGAACATTTTTTGATAACACGTGCATGATTCCAACCCTCTTTGATGCCTGTAAAGTGGGGCTGAAGTTATACTTTTTACTCCCTAGGGAGCAGAAAGTACTTTTTACTCCCTGGGGAGCAGAAAGTACTTTTCACTCCCAGAGAGAATAAAGTACTTTTCACTCCCTAGGGAATAAGAAGGGACGTCATATGAAAATAATAAAACATTTTACATCTGTGAGTACGCATTTTACGATAATCGATCCTCTCACCGTATGATCGTTCGAAATTAATGAATCTTCAAGTGTCAATCTTAAAAATTCAATAATTTCTAATCGTAAAACTATAAAATTGATCAAATTTCAATTTTAAGTCTTCAAAATTAAACTATTTCAAAAAAGCATTTCAAGTTACATCATTTTCAATTATAAACATTCCAACTTGATGAATCTTCAAGCGTGAATCTTGAAAATTGAACAATTTTCAATTGTAAATCTATCAAATTGAATAAATTTCAATTTTAAATCTTCAAAATTGAATTATTTCAAAACAAAACATTCAAAGTTTCATCATTTTAAATTATACACATCCAGCATTGAAGAATCTTCACTTGTAAATCTTAAAAATCGAACTTAAAAAAAAATTAAATCACGTCATTTTAAATTATAGACATTAAAAATTGAAAAATCTTCAAGACAGATCTATTTCAAAACGATGTTCAAAATTTCTTGATCTTGAACTTTGAACTATCCAAATTTCTTGATTTTGAACTTTGAACAATCCAAATGAGTTAATCTTCAATTATAAATCTAAAAAATTGAAGAATTTTTTATTGAGAATCTTTAATATTGAAGAATTTTCCATTTTAAATCTTCAGAGTTGAACTACATAATCCAAAGAAAATGTTAAAAATACATAATTTTAAACTGTAAACATTCCAAATTAATGAATCTTCAATTGGAAATAATAAAAAATGATGAATTTTAAATTGAAACTTATTCAATTTCATAGATTTTCAATTTAAATTTCATCATTTTTTATGATTTTCAATTAAAGACTTATTCATTTAGAATGTTTATACTTTAAAATTTTGTGATTTTGAATGCTTTTTTGGATTAGTTTTATTTTGAAGATTTAAAATTGAAATTTATTCAATTTTATAGATTTGCATAATAAAATTCATCAGTTTTCATGATTTTCAGTTAAAGATTCATTAATTTGAAATGCTTACAGTTTGAAATGTTGCAATTTAGAATGCTCTTTTTGGATAGTTCAATTTTAAAGACTTAAAATTGAAGGGTATCTATTCAATTTTATAGATTTGCAATAAAAAATTCATCATTTTTTATGATTTTCAATTGAAGATTCGTTGATTTGGAATGTTCATACTTTAAAATGTAATTATGAATGCTTTTTTGGACAAGTTTTATTTGAAGACCCAAAATTGAAATGTATTTAATTTTATAGATTTGCAATTTAAAATTCATCATTTTTTATGATTTTCCATTGAAGATTCATTAATTTGGAATGTTTATAATTTAAAATGATGTGATTTTGAATGCTTTTTCTGGAATAGTTCAATTTTTAAGATTTAAAATAAAAAATTATTCCATTTTATAGATTAATAATTGAAAATTATTCAATTTTCAAGATTCACACTTGAAGATTCATTAATTTGCAATGTTCATAATTAAAAATAATATAATTTCGAATGGTTCTTCTCGAATAGTTCTATTCTGAAGATTTAAAATTTAAAATTATTCAATTTTGGAAGTGTGAAATTGAAATTTATTCAATTTTGTAGATTTGTGACTTACAATTCATAAATTTTCATGATTTTTAATTGAAGGTGTTTTTATTTTTAAGGTGTTAATTTAAAATTATGTCATTAAATTTTTTTTTGGTTGAGAATAGTTAAATTTTCAAAATTCACAATTGAAGATTCATTAATTAATTTGAAATTTGCCTTTTTTTGGAATAGTTCAGTTTTAAAGATTTAAAATTAAAATTTATTTCATTTTGAAGATGTGAAATTGGAACATATTTAATTTTATAGATTTGCAATTAAAATTTCGTCATTTCATATGATTCTCAATTGAAGATTCATTAATTTGAAATGTTTTCAAGTTAAATATGTGTTTTTAAATGCTTTCTTGGAACAGTTTTATTTTGAAAATTTAACATTAAAGTTTATTTATGTAATTCTATAGATTTACAAATGAAAATTATTCAATTTTTAAGATTAAAATTTGAGTATTCATTAATTTGGAATGTTCATAATTTGTTAAAATGTTTTTTTCAAATAGTTCTATTTTGAAGATTTCAAATTTGAAACTATTCAATTTTGAAGCTGTGAAATTGAAATTTCTTCAATTTTATAGATTTGTAATTAGAAATTCATCCATTTTTATGATTTTGAATTGAAGATTTGTATATTTGGAATGTTTATGTTTTAAAATCAAGAAATTTCGAACTTCTTTTCGAAGTATGTCTGTCTTCATGATTTGGAATTGCAGGTTATTCAATCTTAAAGGTTCATAATTTAAAAGTATGTAATTTTAAATGTTTTTTTTGAGAATAGTTAAATTTTTAAATTTTGCAATTGAAGACTCGTCAAATAGAAATGTTTATAGTTTAAAATCAGGAAATTCAGAATGCTTTTTTGGAATAGTTCAATTTTAAAGATTTAAAATTGATAATTATTGCATTTTGAAGTGGTAAAATTGAAACTCATCCAATTTCGTAGATTTGCAATTTGAAATTCACTATTTTTTATTATTTTCAATTGAAGATTTATTAATTTGCAATGTTTCTACCTTAAAATATTGTAATTTTGAATGCTTTTTTGGAATACTTTAATGTTGAAGATTTATAATTACAATTTATTCAATTTTATAGATTTACCATTGAAAATTATTCAATTTTTAAGATTAACACTTGAAGATTCATTAATTTGGAACATTTATAATTCAAAATGATGTAACTTAGAATGCTTTTTTTTGAATAATTCAATTTTTAAGATTAAAAATTTCAAATTATTCAATTTTGTAGATTTGCAATTTAAAATTCATCAATTTTTATGATTTTTAATTGAAAATTTTTTAATTTTTAAGGTGTATGATTTAAAATCATTTAATTTTAAATTTTTTTTTTTTTGTTGAGAATAGTTGAATTTTTTAAATTCACAATTGAAGATTCATTAATCAATCTGAAATTTGCTTTTTTTTGGAATAGTTCAATTTTGATTCTGCGATTCGAAATGTTTTTTTTTTATCAAATCTACATTGTATTCCACCGTTAGTGGTGCACAATAAAAAATATTGAGACAAATTAACATTTTTTAATTTTATAAACAAATTATGTCAACCAAAAAAAAAACGAATTTTCAACAGACCAGATCAACTTTTAACCAAACAGTTGCATTTTCAATCAAAACGGATGCAATTTCTAGAAACTGCGGAAATTTCAAGCCGAAAAGATGAATTTTCGACAAAAATGTTAATTTTTAACCAAATAGTTGGATTCTCTACCAAGAAAGTTGAATTTTCAACCTAAAAAATGAATTTTCAACAACAGAGTTGAATCCTCAACCAGAATAGATTCATTTTCAACCTATCAGTTTCATTTTTAACCAAATAAGAAGAAATTTCTACCTAATGAGATGAACTTCCAACCAAACATACTCTTAGTTATTTATTTTTTGAACCAAAAGTGATTTTCGAGTCGAGAAAGAAAAGGAATTTCAACCAGATGTAAAGACGAATTTGCCACAAAAATTAATTTCGAACAAGGTAGTTTAATTCTCTACCAAAATAATTGATATTTCGATCACAAAAGTATTTAATTTTAAGTCAAAAACACTTGAATTGATTCAACAAAGATGAATTTTCAACAAAATAGTTGAATTCTCAACCAAAACCGAATAATTTACAAAACAAAATGACGAATTTACAACGAAATAGTGGGGTTTCCAACCAAAAAAGATAAATATTTAACCAAAAATGGAATAGTTAAATTTTCAGCTGAAAAATTAATTTTTATCAGATAAAAACTACTTTTCAACAAATAGTTCAGTTTTCAACCAAAGAGATTAATTTTCTACTAAAATGATGAATCTTTAGACAAACGAAAATTAATTTTCAATAAATTAGTACAACTTTCAAGCAAGTAGTTGAATTATCCATTATAAAAATGAATTCTCAACGAAAAATGTGATAATTGATATTTTAGCCAAAAATATTTTAATTTTTAATCGAAAACAGTTGAATTTATCCAAAAAAAAAAGAGGAATTTTTAACAGAACAATTGAATCCTCAATCAAAGCAGAATGAAAATTTTAATATTTTGTTGAAAATTCGCTTTTTTGGTAGAAAATTAATCTTCATAGTTAAAAATTCAACTACTTGGTTAAAAGCTCAAATACTTTGTTGAAAATCAATTTTTTTTGTTAAGCATTCATCATATGAAATGGAAATTCATCTCTGGTTAAAAAATGAACTATTTTCTTGAAAATTTGTTTTTTTCTCGGTTGAAATTTTTTTTAACTGAAAATTTAACAATTCCATTTTCGGTTAAATATTTACCTTTTTTTCATGAAAGTCCTTTCATGAATTAATTTTTCATCTTAGATGCCACTGTACTGATTTTGATTGATGCCGAGTTCATTACGATTGTTTACGGAAAGATAAAAAATGAAGTTGTAAAAGTGACAATTTTTTAAAATTTTATTTATTAGCACATAAGTGCGATAAACAAAAAAAAATAAAAAGTCGGCCTTCATAATTCTTTTTGGAATTTAGTTAAGAGTATTTCCAAAGAAAAAAGATCGAAATTGATTAAAAATTAAGGGCTCTAGGCTCTTTTGAAAAAAAATTTTAAGTTTTGCCCCACTGTGCCCCCGCCCCTAGGCTATAGCCTACATTAGCCTATTGGATAAGTCAGCCCTGCCAAGGGGTTTACCGCCCCGTGGTGTGGCAGATTTCTAGTAAATTTATCTACTAGTTTTAGAAATTTTCACTCCCCTGATCCTTTATCCACCGTCGGTACTACAGGAAATTTACCCTTGGGGAAAGAAATAGGGGTGCGAGCTGATATCGATACAGTCTGGAAACCAACCCCTCTGTAACTGCCGTTGATATTCATAGTAGTGCTCTGCTCTTCAGAAAATATCTTGAGCGCCCTCCTTATTCTTAAAATTAACTTCGAAATTGATTTTTTCAATTTATTCATGTTTTTATTTATTTATTACCTGGAAACTGGGAATTTCCGTGAAAAATTATAACTTCGACTTTGAGACAATAAAATTTTTCAAAAGATTTGTAATTCTGAGTTGGATTAGGGAATAAATTGAAGAGATAAAAAAAATTACGTGAAGAATTACAATTATCTGACTTGGATCGGGGAATTTTAGTACAGAATTTTCTAAAGAAAATTATAATTCTCAGTTGGAACAGAAAATTAAGTAAAGAATTATAATTTTGACTTTGAGACAATGAATTTTCTAGAAGATTTATAATTCTAAGTTGGAACAGAAAATGCATAAAAAAACTATAATAAGATTTACGTGAATTATTACATTATCTTGACTTGGGACAGGAAATTTTAGTAAAGAATTTTTAAAAAGAATAAAGAATTATAATTTTGAAGTGGGACAGGGGATTTTAGTAAAGATTTTTCTCAAAGAATTATAATTCTGAGATGAAACTTGGAATTTCAGTAAAGAATTACAACTTCGACTTTGAGATTATAAATTTTCTCGAAGATTTATAAATCTGAGTTGGAAGAGGGATTAAATAAAAAAAATATTTATAAACATTTCGTGAAGAATTACAATTATCCTCATTTGGAACAGGAAATTTTAGTGAAGAATTTTCTAAAAGAATTATAATTCTGATTTGGAGCAGAGAATAAATAAAAGAAATATTAGAAATTTACGTAAACAATTACAATTATCCTGAGTTGGAACAGGGAATAAACAAAAGAAATATAACAAGATTTACGTAAAAAATTACAATTGTCCTGACTTGGAACAGGGAATTTTAGTAAAGACTTTTCTGAATGATTTATAATTCTGAGTTGGAACGGGAAATAAATATAAGAAAGAATTCGTAAAGAATTACAATTATCCTGACTTCGAACAGGGAATTTTAGTGAAGACTTTTCTGAAGGAATTATAATTCTGAGTTGGGGCAGGGGTTTTCATTTAAGAATTATGATTGCATCTTTGAGACAATCAACTTTCTAAAAGATTTATAATTTTGATTTAGAGCAGAGAATAAATGAATTACGTAAAGAATTACAATTATCCTGACTTGGAACAGGGAATTTTAGTAAAGAATTTTCTAAAAGAATTATAATTCTGAGATAGAACTAGGAATTTGCAAAAAGAATTATAATTCTGAGTTTGAACAGGAAATACATAAGAGAAATATATAAATCATTTACGTAAAGAATTACATTATTTTGACTTGGAACAGGGAATTTTAGTGAAGAATTTCCTAAAAGATTTATAATTCTGAGATAGAACTAGGAATTTGCATAAAGAATTATAACTTCGACTTCAAGACAATAAAAGGAATAAATAAAAGAAATATAAAAAAATTTACGTAAAGAATTACAATTATCCTGACTTGGAACAGGGAATTTTGGTAAAGAATTTTCTAAAAGAATTATAATTCTAAGCTTGAACAGGAAATACATAAGAGAAATATAAAAAAACATTTACGTAAAGAATTACATTATTTTGACGTGGAACGGGGAATTTTAGTGAAGAATTTCCTAAAAGATTTATGATTCTGAGTTGGAACAGGGAATTTTAGTAAAGATTTTTCTCAAAGAATTATAATTCTGAGATGAAACTTGGAATTTCAGTAAAGAATTACAACTTCGACTTTGAGATTATAAATTTTCTCGAAGATTTATAAATCTGAGTTGGAACAGGGATTAAATAAAAAAAATATTTTAAAAAGTTGCGTAAAGAATTACAATTATCCTCACTTGGAACAGGGAATTTTAGTAAAGAATTTTCTGAAAGAATTATAATTCTAAGTTGGGACAGGGGTTTTCAGTAAAGAATTATGATTGCAACTTTGAGACAACCAATTTTCTGAAAGATTTATAATTTTGATTTAGAGCAGAGAATAAATGAAAGAATTACAAAAAAAAAAATTACGTAAAGAATTACAATTATCTTGACTTGGAACAGGAAATTTTAGCCCAGAATTTTCTAAATTCTAAAAAATTATAAATCTCAGATAGAACTGGAAATTTCCATAAAGAATAATAGTTTTCCTTTTAGGTTCACTTTAGAATAGAAAATTTCGTTAAGAATTATAATTTGACTTGGATCAGGGAATTTTGGACATGGAACGGAAATTTTGGAAAAGAATTTTAATTTTGATTTAGAAGAAGGAAATCAGAAAAAATCCCTGTTCCAAGTCAGAATTCGTCACAACTCGAAACTTTCCTCTTCCAAATTTTGGAAAAAGGGAGTTACTATATTTGTGAATTATAATAGAAAATCATGTAAGCAAATATAATTCTGATTTGGAACAGGGAATTTCTAAAATGAAATTTAATCGTGACTTGGAATTACTTTCTTAAAAAATCATTTTTTTGGTTGAAGATTCATCATTTGAGTTGAAAATTCAACTATTTTGTTGAAAAATTGTTTTTTGGTTTTGGAATTCATCTTTTTTGGCCAAAAGTACAATTGCTTGGTTAAAAATTAGTGTTTTTAGTTCAGGATTCAAATATTTTGTTAAAAATTTTTTTTTTGGGTTGACAATTCAACTATTTTGTTGAAAATTCGTTTTTTTTTTTTTGGTTAAAATCAACTGTTTTTGATTCAAAATTAAAATCGTTTTTGGTAGAAAATTCATTCATACTTGGTTGAAAGTTGAATGTACTTTGTTAAAAATTCATTTTTCTGGTTGAAGATTCATTATTTGAGTTGAGAATTCAACTATTTTGTTGAAAAATCGTTTTTTGGTTTCAAAATTCATATTTTTTTTGGTTAAAAATACAACTGTTTCGTTAAAAATTAGTCTTTCATGGTTGAAGATTTAAATATTCTGTTGAAAATTTGCGTTTTGAGTTGAAAATTCAACTGTTGGTTGAAAATTAACATTATTGTTGAAAATTCGTGACTTTAGACATTATTTTTTCAAATTAAATTTTTTATTTCATCACTCTATAATAAACAAATAGTGAAACAAAAACAAATCGAAATTAATATATTAACAAAAATGATACGATTTGTGTAAATATTTTCTTGTAAAATTCTTCAGAAAATCCGAGAAATTCTGTAAAAGAAACTCATAAAATTTTCCGAAGATAGAATCCGGGCTAATTCTAACGAAAAGTCTCCAAAATTCGAGTAGGATTTCCATATTTCCCAGGAATTTATTCGGGAAAATTTGCTAGGGAATTTTCCAGGAAATACTTTGATTAATTTCCCTGTAAGAAATTCAAAATACTTTTCCGGATACCGAATTCGGGAAAATGCTATCGAAGTATTTTCCAGGAATTTAGGAACAATTTCCTTAGGGGATTTAACAAGAACTCGAGAAAAATTTCCATGCGTTTTTCCGGACATGAATTCGAGAAATTTTGCTAGAAAATTACATTAGACCATATACTCTTCTTTCTATTAATGTTTATATTGATTACAATTCGAACAATGAATAATACATTCTCGAAGAAAAATATGAGTCGAAAATGAAAAACTCGTTATACTTTTTCCGGGCGAAAAAATTGTGGTAATTTCTCATTTGCGAGATACAACTAGAGTATTTTCTTACTTCTCTCTCGTCTTTCTGTTTGGTTGCTGGTGTTTTTCTTTAGAAATTATACTCTACGAGGTTCGATAAAAAAATTACATTCGAGAACGGCCCCCGCGGGTCGGGTCCCGTATTTTTTCAAAAAATAGAGCCAATGCCTCTTCTCGTCGACGCCGCGAAAGAATGGAAAAACAATATTTGTACATTTCGCCGAAGGTTTTCCACCTGCTTTTCTCGTACGTCTTTTTTCACAGTTTTCCCGACGAACTCGCGATTCCGTTTTCCATTCCGTCGGGAGTCTCATTTCCGAGCAAAAATATGCTAGAAAAATCCAACCAGCAACTTCCATTTTCAAATTTTTACAATTTTAGTATAAAATTGATTAAAACAAAAATAAATACATCAACAATCATTTTTTGGGATGCGACTTTTAAGCTTTTAATTAAATTCTTAACAAGAAAAATTAATGAAAAGAATTTGAGAATTTTCCCGGAAAATTGCTGATAATCTTCTGGGAACTCGGGAAAAATTTTCCATATGAATTTTTCGGGAACTCGGGAAGAAATTTCTTTTAATTATCGCTCAGAAAATGTCCAGTTATATTCCCCCGGGAATGAATTCGGGACAGCTTTTCCATTTTTTTGAAAAATCCGGGAAAATTTTTCAGTGGATATTCTGGGAAAATATTCTGAGAAATGTTTTCCGGAATTCGCTAAGAAAGTTTCTTCGAATTCTCGTTCAGAAAAACTTCAGCTATATTCTCGAGCAATTTAGGAAAATTTCCCAGAGGAACTAATCTGTGAATTTTCCGAGAATGAATTCAGGAAAGCTTTCCCATCTTTTTCAGAAATCCGGAAAAAATTCCCAGTGGATATTCCGGGAAATATTCTGAGAAATGTTTTCCGGGAATTCGGGAAGAGAGTTTCCTCGGATTCTCCCTCAGAAAATCCCCAATTATATTCTCTAGTAATCCAGGAAAACTTTCGAGAGAAAATAAGCTGTGAATTTTCCGGGAATGAATTCAGGAAAGCTTTTCCATCTTTTTCAGAAATCCGGAAAAGTTTTCTGGAAATGAAGTGAGAAAAGTTTTCTCGAATTTCCCTTCAGAAAATCTCAACTTACATTCCAGAGAAAATAACCTGAGAATTTTCCGGAAAAGAATTTGAGAAGCTTTTTCCTTTTTATCAGGAATCCGGGAAAAATTTCCAGTGGATATTCCGGGAAAGTATTCTGAGAAATGTTTTCCGAAAATTCGGCAAGAAAGTTTCCTCGAGTTCTCCCTCAGAAAATTCCCAGCTACATTCTTTTTTAATCCAGGAGAATTTTCCAGAGAAAATAACCTAAAAATTTCCCAAAATTGATTTCGGAAAAGTTTTTCCCTCTTTTTCAGGCATCCTGAAAAATTTTCCAGTGGATATTCCGAGAAAATATTCTCAGAAATATTTTTCGGAAATTCGGCAAAATAGTTTCCTCGAATCCTTTATCAGAAAATCTCCAGTTGTATTCATTAGTAATTCAGGAAAGTTTTCCAGAGAAAATTACTTAGGAATTGGCCGGTCATAAATTCGGGAAAGCTTCTCCCTCTTTTTTAGGAATCCGGGAAATTATCCTGAAAAATGTTTTCCGGGAATTCGGCAAGAAAGTTTCCTCGAATTTTCCCTCAGAAAATCCCCAGTTATATTATCTTGTAATCCGGCAAAATTTTCCGTGGAAAATGACCTCGGAATTTCCAAAAATTTATTTCGGTAAAGCTTTCCCTTCTTTTTCACGAATCCGGGAAAATTTTCCAGTGGATATTACGGGAAAATATTCTCAAAAATGTTTTCCGAGTTTTAAGTGAGAAAGTATCCTCGAAGTTTCCCTCGGAAAATCTCCACTTATATTTTAGAAAAAATAACCTGGGAATCTCCTGTGAATGAGTTCGGAAAAGCTTTCCCCTCTTTTTCCGGGAAATCGGCAAGAATGTTTCCTCGAATTCTCCCTCAGACAATTTCCAGTTATATTCTCTTGTAATCCAGGAGAATTTTCCAGAGAAAATAACCTGGGAATTTCCCGAAATTCATTTCGGGAAAGCTTTTTCCTATTTTTCAGGAAACCGGAAGTTTTCCAGTGGATATTCCGAAAAAAATATTCTCAGAAATGTTTTCCGAGAATTCGGCAGAAAAGTTTTCTCGAATTCTCCGTCTAAAAATCCCCAGTTGTATTCTCTAGTAATTCAGGAAAATTTTGCATAGAAAATAACCTGGAATTTTTTCAAGAACGAATTCGGGAAATCTAACCCCTCTTTTTTAGGAATCTAGGAAAATTTCCCAGTGGATATTCCACGAAAATATTCTGAGGAATGTTTTCCGGGAATACGGTAGCACGTTTCCTCGAATTTTCCCTCAGAAAATCCCCAGTTATATTCTCTAGTAATCCAGGGAAAATTCCCAGAAAAAATAACCTGTGAATTTCCCGAGAATGAATTTCTTAAAGCTTTTCCATGTCTTTAAGAAATCCGGGATAATTTTCCAGTGGATATTCCGGGAAAATATTCTGAGAAATGTTTTCCGAGAATTAAAAAAAAAAGTTTCCTCGAATTTTCCCTCAGAATATCTTTACTTTCATTCCAGAGAAAATAACCTGGGAATTTCCCGGGAATGAATTCAGAAAAGCTTTCCCTTCTTTTTCATGAATCCGAGAAAATTTTCAGTGGATATTCCGGGAAAATATTCTAAGAAATGCTTTCAGGGAATTCGGCAAGAAAGTTCCTCGATTTCTCCCTCAGAAAATCCCGATTTATATTATCTCGTAATCCATGAAAATTTTCCACAGAAAAAACTTGTGAATTTCCCTGGAGAGGATTCGTGAAAGCTCTCCTTTCTTCTTCAGGAATCCGGGAAAATTTTTCAGTGAATATTCCGAGAAAATATTCTCAAAAATGTTTTCCGGGAATTCGCAGAAAGTTTCCTTGAATTTCCCCTCAGAATATCCTCACTTATATTCGCTAGTAATCCAGGAAAATTTTCCAGAGAAAAACCTTGAATTTCCCGGGAGTGAATTCGGGAAAGCTTTTCCCTCTTTTTTAGGCATCCGGGAAAATTTTCCAGTAGATATTCCGAAAAAATATTCTGAGAAATGCTCTACAAGTATTAAATAAAATTAATAATTTAATGATTTTTTTTAAACATTGATTTGCCAGAGTTAATTATTATTTTTAAGTTTCTTTAACCCTAAGAGTGATTTATTTCATTACATCATTTTTATCACATGAGATATATTTCAAAGACTCACTGCTCAAAACACTGCTTCATCAATTTTTTCATAGTCTTATTCTAGTCTCACTAATTAATCAAATCTGACGTAATTAGTTACTAGTTCTCTTAAATGTTAAAAATATAACCGAAAACATGTCAATCGTTAATTATGTCGTGGTGAGTTGTTCATAACAGAATTTCATAAGTGACATAAGTTATGATAAAGGAAATGAGGTCAGATTACTAAAAACTTGTATGATGTAAAACTTCAAAATATTACAGTAATTTTTATTTATGGTAAACAGGGGCTAATTTTCTACGAAAATTTGAATGGGAATTAAAATCACCCATCTTTTAATAAAAAAAAAAAAGGATTTTTCACTTTCTCCCAGATATTAATTTTTTTTACCTTACGGTTTGAACATAAACTTTTAGTAAACTATATACAAAATTTTATAGAAGTGATTTTATTTCCAAGTAATTTTCGAAGTTAAAAATTAGGGTTAGTATTATAAAAATTATTTTTGGGATGTTGAAACAACTAGGGGATATATTAACAGTACATTTACAGGGAATCCACTGGATTGGGAAACCGGGAAAATCGGGAAATGACCGGGAATTTTTTGTGACTGAGAAAAACCGGGAAATTTCAGTGAATTTATTTTTTGACCGGGAATTTCACAAGTTTTTCAAAGAAAACTCTATCCAATCACTTGAAATATCCCAAATTGAATGTTAATTTCAGTTGTTAACTTTCCTAATTATAAAATTATTCAGTTTAAAAAGCGTAATTCCAAAATCTTTACTTTAAAAATTTTCTATTTCAGGTCTTCATTTTTAACGTACATTTTCAATTTAAAGAATTAAAAAATGCAATTTTAAAGACTTAATTAATTAAAAATTAAAAGCGTTTGAAATTGAAAATTTTTGATAAAAAAACGTTTTTAAGTTGATCATCTGTGAATATAAATTAATTAATGATTTGACAAGACGATTCTGAATCTTCAAAATTTCATTTCATTTTTTTCAAAGTTTTTCAGGTTTTGACGATAAAAATGAAATTGTTTAAATTCTAAAGACTTAGTAGTTGAACAAATGTAAACGTCTGATTGAAACTTCCTAAACTATTTTCAGCTTTGAAATAAATTCAAATTAATAGATTCATAATCAAACGCTTTCATTTATTCTCAAATCCTATTCAAATATTATTTCTGTCTAAAATATTCCATTTTTAACCAATTCTATATGCAATTTTTTAATGAAAAAAAGAACAATTTTCAAAATATTTAGCAATATTCGACTGCACATTTAAAATGAGCAATTATAAAAATGAAAGTAAAAGTGTTGAATTTTGATTTATAAATAACAATTGGAGTATTATTGATTTTAAACGACTTAAAATTTAAAAAATTGAACTTCTAATTTCAAAAGTGCTAAGTTTAAAAACGAATAAAATTGTTCAGTTTTTAATGTTTCTAACTTAAAATTGCTTATTGCATTGAAAATGATAGCTTGGAATTATATTTTTTTGGCCAGAATTATTTGGACTTTTCAATTCATAAAAGTTCAAAATTTGAAATCTTACAGTTTAACAGCATTTAATTTAAAATTGTTCAATTGAAATATTTTTAAATCATTTGATATCTCAGAAATGTTTTGTGAAATTTTTCGAACTTTTTCTAAATCTCGCTAAAGCCTTTGAAATCTTCGAGAAATTGCTGGAATCTTCTGAAATATTTGGAAATTTTTGAAATCTTTTAAATCTTTCTGAATTCTTGAAAATCTTTTGAATCTTCAAATTTTGAAATATTTGAAAACTTTTGAATCTTTCAAATCATTGTGAAATTTTTGAAATGTTTTGAAATCTTTGAAATCTTTGTGAAATTTTCGAAATCTTTGTGTAATCATTAAAGTCTTTGCGAAATCTGTGAAATGTCAAATTTTTGTGAAATTTTTAAGAAGCTTTGTGTGATTACTAAAATCTTTGTGAAATATTTAAAAACTTTGTTAACTCATTTGAAATCTTTGACACCTTTCCGAAACGTTCAAAATATTTGCGAAATCTTTGAAATCTTCTGGTATCATTGAAATCTTTCTGAAATATTTTACCCTCTGTTAAATCTTTTACAGTCTATTGAAGTTTTTCTGAAATCTTTAAAATCTTTGGGAAATCTTTGAAATCTTCTGAAATATTTTAAAATTTTTGAAATCTTTTGGAATTATTGAAATCTTTGAGAAATATTTAAATTTTTTGTTAAATCTTTTGAAATCTTTTGAAATCTTTAAAATATTTCCGGAACCTTTGAAATCTTCTGAAATATTTTGGAATCTTTGAAATATTTTAGATTTATTGACATTTTTGCGGAACATTGAAAAACTTTGTCAACTCTTTTGAAATCTATTGAAATCTTTCTGAAATCTTTAAAATCTTTGCAGATCCTTTGAAATCTTCTGAAATATTTTGGAATTCTTGAAATCTTTTGCAATATTTGAAATCTTTGTGAAATTTTTATAATCGTTGTGAAATCTTTTTAAATGTTTTGAAATCTTTGTGAAATCTTTTGAAATCTTTGTAAATTTCGCTGAAGCCTTTGAAATCTTTGCAAAATTGTTGAAATCTTCTAAAATATTTGGAAATCTTTGAAATTTTTGAAATCTTTTGAATCTTTCTGAAATCTTGAAAATCTTTTGAATTTTCATATTTTGAAATCTTTGAAAACTTTTTGTATCTTTCAAATCATTGTGAAACTTTTGAAATGTTTATGAAATCTTTTGAAATCTTTGAAATCTTTGTGTAATTTTCGAAATCTTTATGTAATCATTAAAATCAGTGTAAAACATTCAAAAACTTTTTTTACACTTTTCAAATCTTCAAAACCTTTTTGAAATCTTTTGAAGTCTATTGAAATTTTTCTGAAATTTTCGCAATATTTGTAAAGTCTTTAGAAATCTTCTCAAATTGTGAAATTTTTGAAATCTTTATGTAATCATTAAAATCAGTGTGAAATATTTAAAAACTTTGTTTACACTTTTTAAATCTTCAAAACCTTTCTGAAATCTTTTGAAATCTTCTGGAATCATTGAAATATTTGTGAAATATGTAAGCCTTTGTTATATCTTTTGAAGTCTATTGAAATTTTTCTGAAATTTTTAAAATCTTTGAAATCTTTTGAAATATTTTACCATTTTTAAAATCTTTCGGAATCATTGAAATCTTTGTAAAATTTAAAAAAGTTGTGTTAAATATTTTGAAATCTTTCTGAAATATTAAACAATTTTGTTAACTCTTTTGAAATATCTGAAATCTCTTATATCTTTCTGAAATCTTCAAAGTGTTTGTGAAATCTTTAAAATTTTTATATTTTGAAATCTTTGAACGCTTTTGGAATCTTTGAAATCTGTGTGAAATTTTTGCAATATTTGTAAAATATTTAGAAATCTTCTCAAATCTTTGTGAATTTTTAGAAATCTTAATGTAATAATTAAAATCGGTGTGAAATATTTGAAAACTTTGTTTACACTTTTTAAATTTTTAAAACCTTCCTGAAATCTCTTCAAAACTTCTGAAATCTTTGGGAATTTTAAAAATTTGTGTGAAATTATTTGAAATATTTTGAAATTTTCTGTAATCTTTGAAATCTTTATGTTATCATTCAAATCTTTGTGAAATATTTAAAACCTTGTTAATTCTTCTTGGGTCTTTGAAATCTTTCTGAAATCTTTAAAATCTTTGCGGATCCTTTGAAATTTTCTGTAATATTTTGGATTCTTTGAAATCTTTTAGAGTCATTGAAATCTTTGCGAAACATTGAAAAACTTTGTTTACTCTTTTGAAATTTATTGAAATCTTTCTGAAATCTTTAAAATCTTTGGGGATCCCTTGAAATTTTCTGTAATATTTTGAAATCTTTGAAATCTTTTGCAATATTTGAAATCTTTGTTAAATTTTTGAAATCTTTGAAATCCTCAAAGCTTTTGAAACATTTTTGAAATATTTAAAACCTTTGCGAAATCTTTAAAATCTTCTGAAATCTTTAAAATATTTTGGAATTTTTAAAATTTTTGTGAAATTTTCGTGAAATCTTTTAAAATTTTCTGTAATTTTTGAAATCTTTATATTATCATTCAAATCTTTGTGAAATATTTTAAACCTTGTTAGTTCTTCTTAGGTCTTTGAAATCTTTCTGAAATCTTTAAAATCTTTGCGGATCCTTTGAAATTTTCTGTAATACTTTGGAATCTTTGAAATCTTTTGCAATATTTGAAATCTTTGTTAATTTTGTTAAATTGTTTTAAAATCTTTTGAAAATTTTTGAAATCTTTGAAATCCTTAAAGGTTTTGCATAATTTTTGAAATCTTTTTGAAATCTTTGAAATTCAAAATTGTTCAATTGAAAAGTATTGAAAACTTCCATTTTAAACGTCTAAATTATTGAGCATGGGAATAAAAAATTTCTAAATAAAAAATTTGTTTAGTTTAAATTTTAAATCTTTAAAATCTTAATGAGTTCCACTTTAAGTATTTTAATTTTCAATTTTGTTTTGATTACTTCAAATAAAAATATATTCAGCTATCAGCTTCAATAGTTCGAGTTTTTTAATTTTCAATGACCGTGAAAAATTTTTGCAAATTGGGAAAAAACCGGGAAATTTTTTCGTCGACAAAAACTGCTACCCTGATTCAGCTTTAAACCCCGAAACAAATTTATTTTCCTCCCTTATCCTAATATCTAAAATTTTATTATTAATTCCAAATTCCATACGTTGACTCATAAACTTTCCGACTCTAAAATAGGGGTGTAAAATAGTCGTTCACCCCCGAGTCTTGCACCGGTCATTCGCCTCGAAAAGTCTGCTCGACCCTCGTGACTTGAATCTCGACCGAACGACCTTGAGACGGTAGTAGAACCTTAAGATCAAGGTCGCCCTCAAGGGATTTCACCCTTAAGGGTCTTCGATCATTTCATCCCCTTTAATAATGTTTTCGAGCCGATCCGCTTTAAAGGATAGGCCTCTCTGTTTAGGCAGCTAGAGGTTATCATGAGGATGGGGGGGGGGGAGGTTTAGGTGGTTCAAGGAGATTGAGGAGGTTGAAGGGGGATGAAGGGGTGAAAACATCTGAACGCCCCCAAGGAACCCCCCACCCCTTTGTCAGAAAACTCTAGCGACTCCCAGCCGGCCTACAACCCCAACCACCTCCAAGAGGACCGGGGGTGGAGAGTGAATGTTATCGATTAAAAAATGTCTGCCCTTCAAGACGGCCTAGGTCACGACCCGTCCGTCACACGTACACCCCCGCAACATCTCACCTTCAGTGAGAAAATCTCTTGATCAGAATTCTGAGGTGGACAATAAACAACCCACTTTTCAATTTTCCTTGGAAAATGTTTCGGTTTTTTCATGAAATTCGGGAAAGTTCCAGGGAATTTCCCCAGATGAATTCGGGAAAATCTAATGGAATTTTCCGCGATAAATTCGAGAAAATTCAGAGGAATTTCCCGGGACGAATTCGGAAATGTTCCCGGGAATTTCCCGAGGCGAACTCGAGAGAATCCAAAGAAATTTCCCGGCACGAATTCAGGAAAGTTCCAGTAAATTTCCCGGGACAAATTCGAGAAAACCCACAGGCATTTCCCGAGTAAATTTTGGAAAGTTCCGGGGGATTTCCCGAGACGAATTAAAGAAAATCCCAAGAAATTTTCCGGGACGAATTTTAGAATGTTCCAGAGAATTTCCCGGACGAATTCGCGAAATCTTCAGAAAATTTTTCGAGACGAATTAGGGAAGTTTCGAGGGAATTTTCCGGGACGAATTTGGAAAAATCTATTTTTCAAGGAATTTAAGAACTTTCAAGAAAGAATTTTTTGGAAAGGAGTTTCGAAAATTTTCCCAGAGAATGTTTTCAGGAACTTTTCTTAATTGGGTACATTTTTCCTAGGAATTTTTCATGGAATTTTCATGTAATTCGGAAAATTTTACAGAGAATTTCCTAAGTACGAATTTTGGAAAGTTGTGGGGAAAATTATTCCAGGAAATAAACTCTGGACAAATATCTTGATCAGAATCCTGAGACGGACAATAAACAACCCACTTGTTAATAAATTTTCCTTGGAAAATGTTTGGTTTTTTTTCCAAGAAATTCGGAATAGTTCCACGCAAATTCCCAGAACGAATATGGGAAAATCTAGGGGAATTTTTCGGAATGAATTCGAGAAAATCCTAAGGAATTTCCCGAGAGGAATTCGGGAAATTTTCACAGAGAATTCATTGAGGAAAAAAATTTTATCTGGATTTTCCAAGGTATTCGGAAAATTTTCTATCCATTTTTCAAGAAATTCAAGAAGTTTAGAGAAGGAATTTTCCGAGAAAGAGTTATGGAAAATTTCCCTGAGAGCTTTTTCAGGAACTTTTCCTGAATGATACATTTTACCCGGGGATTTTTCATGGAATTTCCAAGGAATTTGGAAACACTTACAGAGGATTTCCTGAGGACGAATTCGGGAAATTTGCAGGGAAAATTATTCTAGGAAATGAATTCGTGACAAATCCCTTGATCTGAATCCTTAGACGGACAATGAACAACCCACTTTTTAATTTTTCTTGGAAAATGTTTAGTTTTTTTCAAGAAATTGGGAAAGTTCCAGGGAATTTCCCCGGAGGATTTCGGGGAAATCTAGGGGAATTTTTCGAGACCAATTCGAGAAAATCCAAAGGAATTTTCTGAGACGAATTCGGGAAAGTTTCACAGAGAATTCTTCCTTGTAATTAATTCGGGGAAAATATTTCTTCTGGATTTCCCAAGGTGTTTGCAAAATTTTATATCTATTTTTCAAGAAGGTCAGGAACTTTAGAGAAGGAAGTTTCTGGAAAAGTATCATTAAAAATTTTCCAGAGAATGTTCTCAGAAACTTTTCCTAATTGAGTACATTTTTCCCAGGAATTTTTCATGGAATTTTCAAGGAATTCGGAAACATTTGCAGAGAATTTCCTGAGGACGAATTCGAGAAAGTTGCAGGGAATATTATTTCAGGAAATGAATTCGGCACAAATCCCTTGATCAGAATCCTGAGAAGGACAATAAACATCCCACTTTCCAATTTTCCTTTCGTTTCTTTCAAGGAATTCGGGAATTCCTTCAAGGAATGAATTCAGGAAATATTTCATCTGGATTTCCCAAGTTATTCGGAAAAATTTCAATCGATTTTTCAAAGAATTCAGAAACGTTCACAGAGAATTTCCCGGGGACAAATTCAGGAAAGTTGTAGGGAAAATTATTCCAGGAAATGAATTCGGGATAAATTTCCCTACATTTCCCAAGAGCGGTGTAAATTCTCAATCGATTTTCCAAGGAATTTAGAAACGTCAAAAAAGGAATTTACTGGGAAAGAGCTTTGGTTAATTTCCCAAAGAATTTTTCTAAAAACTTTTCCCAACTGGGTACATTTTCACCGGGGATTTTTCATCGAATTTTCATGGGATTCCGGAATATTCACAGAGAATTTCCTGGGAACGAATTCGGAAAAGTTGTAGGGAAAATTATTCCAGGGAAAGTATTTCGGAAAACTACTCAGAGAATTTTTCCAGGAACTTCTCAAGTAATTCGGGAACATTCGCAGTTAATTTCCTGGGGAAAAATCCGGAAGTTTCTGAGGAAAATTTTTTCAGAGAATGAATTCGGGACAAATTCTTCCTGCTTTTCTCAAGAATTTGGGAAATTTTCAATCGATTGTTCGAGGAATTCGAAAATATTTTCCAAGAAAAATATCTAGTTGTAAATTCGGGAAAATTTCCTGGAGAATTTTTCCAGGGAATGAATTCGGGAATTCCCATTTTTCAGGGAATGAATTGAAGAAAAATTCCATCGAATTATGAAATAAATCAAAAATTTTTTCCACGCATTCAATTCCGGAAATATTAACTTAAAAATTCCTTGAATAACATATTGAAACAAGAATTTGACGGTAGTAAATGTTAGGAAAAATAAATTTATGTTTGGAAGATAATTTTTTATAACCATTAGGGTGCTCAAAAAAAAAAAGAATTATGGATTTTTTAAGATCCCACCCAACATCATTTTGTGTTATTTCGTAAAAAACAATTTTCCTCATTTTTTCGCAAATCTTGTCCCTATCGTATTTTATAACCGCGCAACCCCTGTCCAAATCGAAAAACGTGCCCCTATTGTATTTTATGACCATGAAACGCCTCGAGATCTCAAAAACGTATCTCCATCATATTTTATGACCGCACAGCCTCTTTTCAACTCGAGAAACGTGTCTCTATCATATTTTATGCCCGGGAAACCCATTTAAATCGCTAAAAACGTTCCCAATCGTATTTTATGACTGTGCAACACCTTTCCAGCTCGAAAAAATGTCCCTCTCATATTTTATGACCACGCAACCCCTTTCCAATTCGAAAAACGTGTTTATATCGTGTTTTATAACCACGCACCCTATTTCCAACTTGAAAAACATTTCTCTATCGTATTTTATAACTCTAAAACGCCTTTAAATCTCGAAAAACGTCTCTCTATCGTATTTTATGACCGCGCAACCTCTTTCCAATTAAAAAAACATTTCCCTATCGTATCTTATGATCACGCAACCCATTTCCATTTCGAAAAACGTGTCACTGTCGTATTTTATGACAGCGCAACCCCCTTCTAACTTCAGAAACGTGCCCTTGTCATATTTTATAACTGCGCAACCTATTTCCAACTCGAAAAACATGTCTCTGTCATATTTTATGACCGCGCAACCTTTTTTCAACTCGAAAAACATGTCCCTATCGTATCTTATGATCACGCAACCACTTTCCATTTCAAAAAACGTGTTCCTGTCATATTTTATTACAGCGCAACCCCCTT
>JAUMHM010000001.1:17264438-17274817 GCA_032362435.1 Melikaiella ostensackeni | reverse complement strand
CCCCCCCACAATTTAATTACACTGTACAATTAAAGAATTATTTTTTTCAATTTCTGTATTTTTATAATAATAGACTCAAGTAGAGACTAAAAATCTCCCAAATTATAATGTATTTATATTTATTATATAAGGGGTTGAGGGTCCGGGGGCCTATTTTACAATTTCTTAAGCATTATCGTGAGCTTCGCTTGTTAAAAAAGCATTCTTTTATCTAAATTACTTTTATCCTTGCTTCTAAACATGAAATCCCCTCCCCCCAAAATAATACTAGGCCCCCCCCCCGTCCATCAATTTTCAAAATCATATTTTTCTCTACCAAAAATGGATTTATACAAAAATAGAGCAGAACTATCTTCTTTTGAAAAAGTTATTTTTCAACTCGAAAAATTGCAACTTGCTTCACGAATCTAGACTCAAAAAAAGGAAAAAATAAATAAAATGAAAAAACAAGTGCCTCAAGCAAGCAAGAAAAAGCTAGAGAAAGAGGTTAGGTTCGGGATTCACGAGACTTTTGTGTGTGTGAGGTTATATGGAGGGGGGGGGGGGGTTAGTAGGTACACTGGTACATGGAAGGCAATAACCAATGGGGACGAACTGGGCCACGTAAGAAAAATCTTCGAGGGGGGTCGCCGAGTGGAAAAGCTCCTTGTTTGTGTGCGTTCTCCTATTTTTGTGTGATGGGTTAAGAAATCGAAATTGTGTGCGCCATACCACCCACCCACACTAAGAGAAATCTTTCCCACATATCTGTGAAAACCACCTTAGCTCGACGAGTACGTGTGCACTCGACGAACGCTTTGGGTTTGGTGGTTTGGCGAGTGGTTGAGGGGACACGGGGGTGGTTGTAAGGAAAAACCTACCCCAAGGGTAGGAGGTGGTTGCAATGCGAAAGTAAGAGATATAAGAAAGACCTGGAGCCGCGTAGGAGACGATGCGATCTGGGTCGAGACTGTTCGTCGCCGGCGTCCCGGCGCCAGGCGTCCTTTCCTTCGGTTTTTGAACAAAAAAATCCCAGCGCGAGAAAAAAGGACTTTCCTCGCTTCGCGAGGTTACGCGAGCCACTGGGAATTTCGTAAGTTACGAGGTCGTGGAAAAATGTCAATTTGAGCCCGGCTAAATCAAATTTGGTCCAAGATGAAAATTGGAGGGGCCGTGAAATTGTAATTACACTCAACTCTCGATTTAATTCGCCTTCATTCACCATCTTCTTAGAATTTCCACTGACTCGCATTCGTCGATGAGGGGGTCTGAGGGGTCGAGAGAGGCGCGTGAGCTCAGCGGAGTTCAGCAGTTCCGTAGCAACAAAGTGGGCAGTTCGAACACTTGCGTGGTCCAACCTTCATGATAATTATATAGCTTTAATGTACTCCCATTTTTGTTTTAAGAGTTTTTTAATTTTATTCAATTTTGTTTAATTGAGGAAGGGGCTGATAATTGTTTCACTGAGAAAAAAATTTGTTCAAAATCTTTAAAGATGCTTTTTATAACAGGTTTAAAAACCCTTGAACGAGGATTTAAGACACGAAGACGAGAAGTTGGCAAATTAATTTCTAGAGACCCTCGAATGAGACCTGAGAGGTGGTGAATGCTGAGTGGTTTAGTGGTTGGGGGATTGGGGAGGGGCATGAGGTCGCCACCGTGGAAGGCCACCGGCCGCTTTACGGTAAAGTTAGAAGTTAGTTACACAGGGGGTTCCCCTCATCTGCATATTTTCACCCTTCACCTCCCCCCTCCCCAACAGTTTCCTCGTTTACCACCCACCCCACGACCAGTGGCGGGCTGTTCAACAAGTGGTTCTTCAGTTTAGCACCCGACTTAGCGTTTCTTTAATTTCCCTTCTCTCCCAGCTCCACACCTCACATCACTTGACACCCCCCCCCCCAATCACTACCAACCCCTTCACTGTAAGCGACCGTCGACTTCTTAGCGGAGCACCTCGGAAACTTGCAAGCGATGTTCATGTATGAAAAGATTGCGTCATGGAAGAGGGGCTAATTTACGATGACCGTGACTCTGTTCCAAGCATTTGAATTATGTGAACAGTCAGAGGGAACTGCGTAACTTCGCTGAGCTCACGCGCCTCTCTGTCGGCTCCTTGGACCTTCTTATTCACGAATGTGAGCCGGTTGAAATTCTCGAAAGGCGTAAATAGAAGGCACTTAAATAGAGGTTTCATTGTATTTAGACTCATCCCGCTTCACTTGTCCAACCAATCTGTGGCCGGCCGCACGGTTGTTCACGCTAAAATGCTTGTCTCCCCCTCGGAGCGTCCCTTGACGCCCTATACTCGAGGTCTTCGCTTGGACAGTCAGTGCCGTATCAGAAGTTATTTATATCCTGACTTTCCGGGCATATACTTTTGTACGTGTGCCGGATTTAGAAACTATATATACGGTCCTGAGCGTTGACGTAAAAGTGCTCACTCGTCGCTTTAAATCCGGTTCAAACTAGATTTAAATAGCGCCCGCTACTGTGCCGACCAGACCCGAGGCCGGCACTGTGACGCGAGATGAGTGTATTTTTTAATTTATTATTACTTTGGGGGAGTGCCCCTTTCCTATTTTTATCAAGATAAACACGCAAGTGCAATTAGAGACTGACTGTATTAAAAATCCTTTCCTTTCGAATTTTCTCACAGAAAATAAGGTCCTTGGCTTCTCACGCGATCAGATGAGACGCCCATCTCTTCTTTGTAGCTCCTGCAAGTGGTAATAATGCTGATATCAATAGAGGGAGTGGATACGGAAGAGAGAAAAAAATGCTACGAGGACCCTTGAGTTCTCAAAATACGGGTAATTGTAAGCCCCCCGAAATATGGCCCCTCTCTCTTTTTTTTTTCTCTCTCTCTCTCTCTCTCTTTTTCTCTTTGCCCTTCCGGGTGCCGCCCCAAAAAACCAAAACACAAATAATATTGTCCTCGCTTACCGCAATAGAAAAACGGGATCGCGTGGAGGAGAGAGAAAGAGATAAAAAAAGTGGGTCCCAGGTCTCATAGGGCTACTTAGGGAAAAAAAGGACCCGAGTGTGAAACGATCTGCATCTCAATGGTATAATGGTAATTGGGGATGCACCGTTATGGAGGAACCTCTTCTTCGCTGAATGAGAATCTCCAAGACTGGGTGAGAGTCACGTCCTTCGTGTGTGTACACTGTAGGTGATTTAACCTTCAAGCTCAGACATTTCAGATCTACCTGCCACACTATCTTCCGCTTCCGAGGAACCTGAAATCCATTGCTCAACAATCCTGACCTTTTAAAACAAAAAAAAAAGTTGAAATTGGAGCAATTTCAAGTTGAAATCCGTTTAATTTTCAAAAATTGAAAAAAAAAACATATGGCTCCTCGATCGGCCCAACATTAATTAAATTGGTGCTAAATGGGGCCGGAGTGAAGTTACCACAAGTTAAAAATCAATTTTTCTTTAGTACACTCATCTCGCATTACAGTGCCGGCCTCGGGTCTGATCGGCACAGTAACGGGCAGTAACGATACACTACACACACGCGAGGAGCTGTAGGTGACCCAACCTTCAAGCTCAGGCTCTCCAGATCTACCTGCCACACTATTTTCCGCTTTCGAGGAACCTGAAATCCGTTGCTCAACAATCCTGAACTTTTGGAACAAAAAAAAAGTTAAAATTGGATCAATTTCAAGTTAAAATTCGTTTTATTTTCAAAAATTGAAAAAACATATGGCTTCTAGATCGGCCCATCATTAATAATTAAAGATGTTTCAAATATTATAAATGAGCAAAACTTCCCTACTCTTCAATAAAATGTATTAATATTATAGGACAATCGATTTATCCCGAACCAAGAAATCTTTTATATTCTTGCATCAATTTTGAATTATGTTAATGAAAAAGTTTTTCATTAAAAAACCGATTTTTCAAATATTATGCATTACCGTAGCTTCCTTACTCTTCAACAAAATGTATCAATATTGTAGGTCAATCGATGCGTCTCGAATCAACACATTTTTTCAATTCTCGCATCAACTTTAAATTATGTGAATGGGAATATTTTTGCTATAAAAATCGACTTTTTAAATAATATAAATGACTATAACTGCCTTACTTTTTAATAAAATATATTAATATTATAGGTCAATCGATTCGTTTCGAACCAATGAATATTTATGTTCTTGCATTAACTTTAAATTATGTGTCTGATAAAAATTTTACTTAAAAATCGATTTTTCAAATAATATAAATTACCATAACTACCTTACTCTTTAATAAAATATATTAATATTATAAGTCAATTGATTCGTCTCGAACCAAGGAATTTTTTATGTTCTTACATCAACTTTGAATTTTGTGTCTGAAAAAAAATTTTACTATAAAAAACTTATTTTCCAAATACTATAAATGACAATAACTCCCTTACTTTATAATAAAATGTATTAATATCACAGGTCAATCGATTCGCCTCGATGGATTTTTAAAATTTTTTGCATCAACTTTCAATTATGTGTCTGAAAAAAATTTTACTATAAAAAACCTATTTTCTAAATACTATAAATGACCATAACTTCCTGACTCTTTGATAAAATTTATTAATATTACAGGTCAATCGATTCGTCTCGAACCAAGGAATTTTTTTGTGTTCTTGCTTCAACTTTGAATTTTGTGTCTGAAACAAATTTTACTATAAAATCCTATTTTCCAAATACTATAAATGACCATAACTTCCTTACTTTTTAACAAAAGTATTAATATTAGAGGTCAATCGATTCGTTTCGAACCAAGGAATCTTTTATGTTCTTGCATCAACTTTGAATTATGTTAATGAAAAATATTTTATTATAAAGACCGATTTTTCAAATATTATAAAGCGCTAAAAAAATGCAATAAATATTTTTAGAAATCCTTCGGTGAGTTTTGAGATATTAGGGGTTGAAATAAGTCCACCAAATTTTATCAAGGCTATTTTATGTAGGCCCCTCATCAATTTAATTAGGGCTAAATGGGGCTGGAGTGAACTTACCACAAGTTGAAAATCAATGTTATTTCAAGTGTTGAAAAAAAAATCGGCCCCTCATTAATTTAGTTGGGACTTAATGGGGCCGCAGTGAACTTTCCTCAAGCTAAAAATCAATTTTATTTTAATAATTGTAAAAAAAAAATTCGTCCCGCAATTGGCCCCTCATCAATTTAATTGGGGTTTAATGGGCCCGGAGCGAACTTTCTTCATGCTTGAAAATTAATTTTATTTTAAGTAATGAAATAACATTTGGCCAAGCAATCGGCCCTCATCAATTTAATTGGGACTTAATGGGACCGGAGTGAACTTCCTCAAGCTTAAAATCAATTTTATTTTGAGTATTGCACAAAAAAATGGCCCCTAGATCGGCCCCTCACCAATTAAATTTATGGGACTTATTTCGAATTGTAGCCCCTCAAAATAGTAGCCTCGGCTAAAAAATTAATTAAATTTTCTTCCTATTCGCAAGGTTTCAGTATTTTTTATTTACTCAGTTGAAAATCAATTTTTTGCGTTGGTTTCAATTGACTCGATAAATTTCGAGGAAAAAGGCAGAAGTTGAACTAAAATTTACAGTCCTGGAGTTTCTATGATGTAACCATGTGAAATATGAATCTCAATTCTATATAAATTCACCAACTTTCAAAAATAGAAAATAAAGAAACTTTTCTTACTACCCCTTTAAATTGGACAATAATTATTATCTAATACTCCTCCAAGATTTATAAATAAAAATAAAAAATAATGAGGACCATATTTTGTAAAGAATAGTCAATCAAATAATAAATAGAGAAACGAAGATAAATCTTGCCATTTAAATTTGAACGGCACGCGACGAGTAAAATCGTGAAGAGGTGGGGAAAGGGTTAAATTAGAGAGAATCCCTAAACTCTCGTATGTGGTAGCCATGTTGATTTCAAGATGCATAAGTGCACACACGTACCACAACCATCTCCAGAGTTACGATTCGCGTACCGTTCACCATCGACGTGTGTGGGTGGTTGCCACCCCATCCCCCGATTCCACCCCCGCGCAGACTGCACTGCGCACTTATCCTCACTCACCCTCTCGCTGTCGGGAACTGCCCTCCACCCCCTTTTCTCACCCCCATGCTATCGTTTTTTATTTCCGTTTTTCCAATTCGTGGTGCGCGCGGGCGCTCGCGCGCACCCTTCTAAGGAAAATATCTATATTTATCTGTTTCTTCGCGGGCTCCTCGCGCCCAACTCGACTTTTTCCTCGCTTTTTCCAACCACCCTCCGCAACGCCGCGCCATCGTCTCACCACCTTCACCTCCTTCTCCAGCGTCTCCTTCTTCTTCGGCTGGCGGAGAAGAGAAAAAGGAAGTAAAAGAGCACGACGACGACGACGAGGGCCGCGGCGAAGCGTGCGCGCCTTTCCTTGGCGGAGAGAGCGCCGGCTTCCGCTTCCTTATGCTCTGCCGCGGACTGCATCAACCAGTCGCGCGGTTCGCCCGGTCGCGCTCATAAGAAAAACTATCCGGGACAAGAGTCTGCCTTTGAGAAATCTCGCCCTGACTCTCAAGAGTGACCGCGAACGCGAAAACCCGCTTGAAATTGAGAACCGGTAAGATCTGCACTCGACGGCGTTCAGCGCGAGACTGACGCTTGAGCGTCCCCCACTCCAACTCCGCACGCACGAGGCCCACGGTGCGTGAATTGACCCGGCCAGAAATATACGCTCTCGTCCGCGGTCGGAGCGCGACTGATGCTCCCGCGTCCCCCACCACCTCAGTCCACACGTCCCCCACTCTGCTACGCACGCGGCCAGAGCAGGGCATGCTCGGGGACTTCCCAGCGGCCGGGAAAAGTCTAGTTTGGTGCCTGGGCCCGGAGAGAGTCAACGATGGTGGACCAGGAGGACGAGCATGAACACTCAGAAGAAGAAGAACCTCCTGCCTTAGGGATGTCTGCTAGCTCGCATGGCATGAATTCTGGAGGAACTCGGCGACTTCCGGTACTTCGAGAGGATCGAAAGGTCGCGCTCAAGTCTCTCGATGCCTTCAGCAACGCCCGTCGGACCAGTTCCTAAGCGTGAAAACGAGCCAAGCGTCTCTGAGGAGATCGACGATCAACCAAAGTTCCTATTTTTCACCGTAGCGTTACTCTAGTCTAGTAAAGAAGGGAGGAAAGCGTGGAGACTGACACGTGACTCAACGGTCTCCCGCGCTAATTAGCCAGCCAATTAGAAGCGGCCCTGCGTAATGAGATGCGCGCGCAAAGTTCCTAAAGTAAAACGCACTCTAATCTTAACAATAATAACTAGAAAATTGGTTTTAAGGTACTTAGAGGATTATTCTAGAATAAGCGTCCCTAATCTCGAAGGACTGAAGATACAAGACAAATTGAGAAGTAAAAAAAAAACGAATAAAGAAACAACGCACTGTGTCTTAAGGTTTTATTCGAGGAGCGATTTTTTCATTCGCAGACCTATTTTCAGAAAACCTGGCCAAAAGGTGCGACTTGATTTCAAGCTACAAATCTACAAATTGAAGGATCATTTTAAAGAGTATATATACGAATAAAAAATATATATATAAATATATATCTATATACACGTCTACAAATCGCATTATATTCCTATGTATATTTCGCAAGGCGAAAGTGTAACTCATTTTTAACCTAAAGATATTTAAAAATAGATGATAAAGTAGGTCAAGGTTTAGTGATAAGGATTTCATGATAATCAGGAGACTTCCTTGAAGAGAAATATTTGCTCCTTTTTTTTGAGGATCTTTCTCTTTCGCTCTCTTTCTTGTGTCGGGAAAAAATGTCGACTGTAAGCATTATGTCGAATTCGTCAGTTGAAATCGAGACGGATTCTTCCAATGATGAAACTGAGAGTAAGGATGATGGGAGACGCGATCAAAAATTTATCCTGCCCAACGAACTTTACAAGAGCCTCTTAGCCAGAGCTGTTCTTGGCAAGACGGCTCTTAATAGGAATCTTAATTTCAAGGACAACCTTGCACATTTCAAGGACAATCTGAACGCCCTTGGCGCCCTCAAGGAATTGAAGGACATCAAAGGTCTCACTGTCAGCAGCGTACCAGCATTTCCCCGGAATTTCGCCCTTCGCAGGGAGGACCATGACGAGGTTAGAAAAAATTCGAAAAAAAAAAATTTATTTGAAGGGTCACACATCACAGTAAGACCCAGGAATAAATTCTATCTTTAAATTGGATGAAAACGCTGCATCACATTTATCCACTCAAAGATAAAATTTATCTGGCGAAAGGTAAAAATTTATTTGACGAAAATATTTATGTCACATGCGTGACATTTGTCAAGTGACACTTCGATGTCAAACATCTCCCTATTGAAAAAATCCTGGGGGGAAATACTCGTTTTTTGGACACGATTACCATGAAAAATCCCGCGAGGATTTTCAAATATCTCTAGGAGTGTTTAGGAAGGTTTGACATCGAAGTGTCACTTGACAAATGTCACGTACGGGACGTAAATATTTTCGCAGATAAATTTTTATCTTTCGACAGATAAATTTTATCTTTCGCCAGATAAATTTAATCTTTGATTGGATAAATGTGCTGCAGCGTTTTCATCCAATTTCAAGACAGAATTTATTCCTGGGGTTTTCTGTGCAGTGGTAAAAAAGCACCTTTTTTGGACAAAAATCGACCGTCAGTACAATTCTTAAGGGATTTTAATGTTTTTTTTTCAGAAATAACCAAAAGTCTTTCAGATATAACGAGTGACTGCGAATAATCCACTTGGACTGAATAAAAAATTGTTATTTAATAACAAAGTTGAAACTTCTTTTGTCTAACTTTTCAGTGACACAATTTCTTTTAAGAGTTTCAAAATTATTAAAACAGGTCATAAATCAATCTGATTACTAATTAAAAATAATTTCAAGTGGGTTTTCGAGAGAAAAAATGGTTTTTAATGTTATAAACAAACTAATGAACAAAAGTCATTTTTTCGTGATTCGCAATGATTAGCTATTTTAAATCCATAGCTTTTGTATGAAATATGACATGTATTAATGTGCGCTTAAAGTGAGTTAATAATAGCTGCTGTTTACTAATTATTTAAACAATTTCTATATAAAAAATGCACATTTTGACTATTTTTTTTATGAACATGCTTCATTTTTTTGCGAAATCAACTCGAAGTTTCTTGCCAAAGACACTTTGCTGTCATATTTTACATAGTGATAAAAACTGTTAATTATATAAACAATTTTCATGAACAAATTCATATTTTGACTACTTATTGATGAATAGGCTTCATTTTTTTGCGGAATCAGCTCGAAATGTCTGACCAAAGACTCTTTGCTGTCATATTCTTTAAAATGACAAAAACTGTTAATTATATAAAGAATTTTTGTAAACAAAGACACATTTTGACCATTTTGTCATTAATAGACTTCATTTTTTTTTCGGAATCAACTAGAAATGTCTGGCCAAAGACTTCTTGCTCTCATTTTTTGTCATAATAATAAAAACTGTTAATCATATAAACAATTTTTTAAAACAAATTTACATTTTGACTACTTTTTGATGAAAAGGTTTAATCTCTTTTGCGGAATCAACTGAAAATGACTTGCCGAGGACTCCTTGCTGTCATATATTTCAAATTGATAGAAGCTATTTATGCTTTAAACAACAACTAAGCATATTCATGAAAAGATGGTCAAAATGT
The DNA here is from genome assembly GCA_032362435.1 of Melikaiella ostensackeni. Classification (NCBI taxonomy): domain Eukaryota; kingdom Metazoa; phylum Arthropoda; class Insecta; order Hymenoptera; family Cynipidae; genus Melikaiella; species Melikaiella ostensackeni. Next base: position 17,265,148 of record JAUMHM010000001.1, on the reverse strand, counting down.
GCATTCAATTGAAATATTGTTTATATTATTAACGATTTTTGTCAATATTAAAAAGAAGACACCAAGGAGTCTTTAGCTAGACATTTCAAGTTGATTTCACAAACAAAAAAAGAAGCCTATTCATCAAAAAATTGTCAAAATGTACATTTGTTTATAAAAATTGTTTATGGTATTGACAGTTTTTGTCATTATGCAAAATGTGACAGCAAGGAGTCTTTAGCAAGGAATTTCAAGTTGATTACGCAAAAAATCTAGCCTATTCAGGAAACAATGGTCAAAATGTGCATTTGTTTATGAAAATTGTTTAAAGAATTAATAGTTTTTGTCATTATAGAAAATCTGACAGCAAGAAGTTTTCGGCAAGACATTTCGAGTTGATTCCAGAGAAAAAATCAAGCCAAGTCGTCAAAAAATGGTCAAAATATGCGTTTGTTAAAACAAATTGTTTATATAATTAACTGTTTTTATCACTATGAATAATATGACAACAAGGAGTCTTTGGCAAGGCATTTCGAGTTGATTCCGCAGACAAAATCAAGCCAAGTCATGAAAAAATGGTGAAAATATGCCTTTATTTATAAAAATTGTTTATATAATGAACAGTTTTTGTTGTTACGAAAAATCTGATAGTAAGAAGTCTTTGGCAAGACAATTTGAGTTGAAATTTAAAAAAAAATCAATCCTATTCATGAAACTATAGTCAAAATATG
>JAUMHM010000001.1:17242750-17258923 GCA_032362435.1 Melikaiella ostensackeni | reverse complement strand
ATATATAGCACATGCAAAGCGATTTGTAAAACATTGTGTCTGACTTTTGGCATTTATTGACATCCTGTATTCTTTTTCTTTTATTCTTAGGTTTAAAAATTTCCTAATCCCTATTTAACAGGCTGTCATACAGTTACTCCAGTCTCTTTTAGTCACTTTTTTTCAAATCATTTTTTGTCAAAGAAAAAAAACAGAAAAAAATATATATGGCACATGCAAAGCGATTTGCAACACATTGTGCCTGACTTGTGATACCCATTGACATCCTGTATTTTTCTTTTTTTCTTTTTAGGTTAAAAAGTTTCCTAATCTCTAATTGATAGGGCTGCCACATAGTCACTCAAGTCTTCTTCAGTCACTTTTTCTCTCGAATCATTTTTTAGTCAAAGAAAAAAAACAGAAAAATATATATATATAGCAGATGCAAAGCGATTTGGAAAACATTGTACCGGACCCCGTCGAACTTTTGATACCTGTTGACCTTCTTGTATTTTTAGCTTCAAAAATTTCCTAATCTCTAATTGACAGGGCTGCCACATATTCACTTCAGTCACTTTTAGTCACTTTTTTCTCAAATCAGTTTTTAGTCTTTTTTAAGATAAAGTCACTAGAGTCACTAGAGTCTATACCTATTTCTGAATTTTATTGAATTCTTTTCAATTCTTTTGCATGCCATTGAATTATCTTGAATTCCTTATAAATTCATCTTGATTCATATGAATTTCATTGAATTCTCTTGAATTTCTTCGAATTCTTCTAATTTAACTCCAATTTTACTGAAATCAATGGAATATTTTGGTTTTTGTGAATTTTGTTTTGAATTAATTTGATTTCATTTCCAATTTATTCTAAATTCTTATTAATTTATCCTGAATTTTTTTAAGTTCTTCGAATGTCTTTTGAATTTTTTCGAATTCATCCTGAACTCTTTGGAATCCTGTTGAATTTTGTCGAATTCTTTTGAATTCACTTTAATTTTTCTAAACTCACTCCAATTTTACTGACATCAATGGAAAATTTTGGATTTTTAAAATGTTTTTCAATTTATTTTAATTCATTTGGAATTCACCCTGAATGATTATTAATTTATGCTGAAATCTTTTAAATTCTTTTGAATTCTTTGAAACTTTGTTGAATTTTTTCGAATTCACTCTGAATTCTTCTAAATTCACTTAATTCTAATATTTTTAGTTTACTTGATTCTATTATCTATTTTTTTTTAATTGACCCTGAATCCCAGATCACTTTTTAGTCACTTTTTTAAATGAAAAAATCACTTTAATCACTTTTTTTTTCAATAAATTAAAACATAGTACCTGAGGGTTAAAACCACTATTAAATTCCGATTTATACCTATTTCTAAATCTTCTTGAATTTTTTTCAATTGCTTTGAATTTTGTTCATTTCTCTTGATTTTTTTTTTTCGAATTCACTCTGAATTCTTTTGAATTCAATTTGATTTTTCTAAATTCACTCCAGTTTAACTGAAATTAATGAAATATTTTCAAATCTCAAATTTTTTTCAATTCATTTGAATCTATTTGAAATTCACCGAGAATTCTTATTAATTTATCCTGAATTCTTTTGAATTCCTTGGAATTCTCTTGAGTTTTGTTGAATTTACTCTGAAGTGTCTGGATTTTTTTAATTTTCTCCAATTCACCTTAGTCTTATAAGTTCACTCAATTCTATTCAATTCAATGGATTTTTTAATATTTTTATTGAATTCACCCTGAAGTCTTAAAACTTACTTTTCATTTTCATAAATTTCATCAAAGTCTCTTGAATTTCCTTAAATTCTTCTAAATTCACTCAAATTTTACTGAAATAAATCGTATATTTTGAATTAAACTTAAATTGTTTTGAAGTCACTCTGAATCCTTATGAATTTATTCTGAATTCGTTGAAATTCACCTGGAACTCTTATAAATTTCATCGAATTTCTTCGAATTCTTTTGAATCCAAAAAAACATTAGTCACTTTTTCGGTTTAAATATGCCATTTTTTTTTACTTTTTCCAAGTAAATGAGGCTGTGATAATCCTGACAATTGAAGAAAAAAAATATTTCTTCAAGAGAAATTAAATCGGAGGGGCTTCGAATTTTTTTAAAGGGGCCAAATGAAAAGAGCACGTTTCTTTAACTGTATTGAAAGTATGAAAAAAATTATTTCGTAATATTGTTTGAATTTGGGAGCGTTCCTTCAATTTATTGCGAATTTTAACAACTTTCCGAATTAATATAAATATATTCAAGTTTAATTTTTAATTTTTAATTTGTGACCCCCCCCCCTTCACCCACTTTGAGGGCTTGCCAATTTGTAGAAGCCACATTCAAATCTAAAAAAAACTTGTTAACAACTAAATTTGAAGGCGTTTTTAATTTTTAAAAATTTTTATTTGAAGTTGCGGTGCCGGTCTTTCAATTTTGGCGCTCGCTAAAATTGAAAACTAATTTAATTAATTTTTTATCTTAACCTAATCCAGGAATATAATTTTCATAGAAACCAAAATTTGAATTTTGAAACTTTTTTCAAGGGCTTTTATTATTCTGAGATACTTGGGAAGCGCGATAAAAAATGGAGTTTTGCCCTTCGATTTCGAATAGTGCGATTCCCCATGAACAAATAAACAAAACGCATTTCTAACGACCTTTCTCACGGCTCGTGTGAAGTAAGCAATTAACAACAAAATCTCAAAGTACTAATTAAATCCTTCCCGATTAATTAACCACCAGTCGCGACGCTCCACGTGCCAGGGTTTTCCTGCTGTGTCGTTTCCAATAGAAACATTAGATAAAAAAAAATGTTAAATTGAAAAAAATCTTTAAAGGTTAGCTTGCATCTTGAATTTACATGTTTAGTGTCGGCACTTAAAGAAAATGAATTTTATAGACTTTTAAAGATCAAGGCAAGGACTCTGTAAAAAATAATGGTGTAATGAAAATTTGTTCAATGGTTCTTAGGAATTTAAATAGCCCCTCAATTACTTTTAGTACCTATTATTAGGAATCCAATTTAAAGAATGTACTTTTAAAGCCTTTTTAGATTGGAAAAGGTCCCAATTTACTGGAGTCCTGTAAATTGAAAATTAAAATTGTCAAGTCCCTCTTTAAATAAATTTACACTGGAACCTTGATTTAGAGAGGGTCGCGGGTATGGCTTGCGATGACCGTGACTCCATTCCAACAATTTGTAAGATGTAAACAGTCATGGGAAACTGCGTTAATTCGCTGAGCTCACGTGCCTCTCTCTCAACTCCTTGGACCCCTCATCAATCGAAAATAGAGGTTTCAGTGTATTTGATTGAAATGGAGTGTCCCGCAAGTTGAGGCCCCTCACAAGTTAAATACAAACTACTGAATTTTCGATTCTAAATGTGTATATATAAAATAATTTTAATACTACATCTTTGTGGGGCTTTTTGGGGTTATTAAATCACTCCATGCTGGCCCCTCAATTTAAAAACGAATTTTCCAAATAATTAATGCAGCCTTTTCCGAATTTTTATTTCCAGAAGGCGTCTTTTGCATGGTCGGAAGGTGGCGATGATGGTGGAGGGGGCGGAGGGGGTGGCGGTGGCACAGGTGGCGCCGGAAGTGGTGGGACCGGTGCAGGGGCCGCTGGGGGTGGCGGACTGGCCCATTGGGTCAGTGTCATGGCGGAACACATTCACAATCCTCATTCAGCCACCGGGGTCGGTGGAGTTCATCATCAACAACAGTCGGCCCCCCAGCCCCCCTATCCATGGAACAACGGTCTCTCAAGTGATGTAAGTCTATTTTTAAGTTTTTTTTTTAAGTTTTCTTTTAGATTAACTCTGCTATACTATATAATCTACTATAAATACTACAGTGTACTATACAATTGCTAATATATCAAATTGAATAAAAATTCATTTTTAAAACATTAAAAATGAATAATTTTCAATTTTAAATCTTCAAAATTGCACTATTGCAAAAAAGCATTTCAACCCGTGCAGGAATTTTCCCAACTTTCCCTATTTGAAGTTGTGTTCTGATGGGGTCCCTATCAGAATTTCTAGATCAGAAAAAACTGATGGGGACCCTGTCAGGCTCCAGTGAGGAATTCCATGCTTCGTATAGATATGGCGAATCTATCTGTATCTAATGAGCCTTCGACCAGAATTTCTAGTCTAGAAAAAACTGATGGGGGCCCTATCAGGCTCTAGTGAACAATTTTTTTGTTTTGCATAGGTAAGGAAAATCTACCCAGATAAATGTTGAATCAAAATATACGGCACTTGGATTAGAAATAAATATTTAAATTTCTGATAAACAGAAATTTTCAAAAGTTATGTACTAAAATAAGATAAATTAATTAAAGTTTTGTATTTTTACTCATTTTTTTTTCTACTAAATTTTAATATCGAAAAACCTGTTCCCTTCTGTTTGTAATGGGGCCCCGACTAATTATCCTTGCTAGAGCCCGATTAGAAGTAGGAAAAACTCGGCAGAGCCCCACTAGAACTTTTTCGAAATATCTGCACGGCTAATTACATCAATTAAAGTTTAAAAATTCCGAATTAATGAATCTTCACTTGAAAATCATAAAAATTGATGAATTTTTAATTGCAAATCTATAATATTGAATAAACTTCAATTTTAAATCTTAATAATTGAATAATTTCCAATTTTATATCTTCGAAACGGAACTGTTCCAAAAAAGCATTCTAAATTACATCATTTCAAACTGTAAACATTTCAAAAAAAATTTAATCACATTTTAAGCTCTGAACATTCCAAATTCATGAATCTTCAATTGAAAATCGTAAAATATGAAGAATTTTAAATTGCAAATCTATAAATTTCGAAGAAATTTCAATTTTACATCTTCAAAATTGAATAACTTTCATTTATAAATCTTCAAAATGGAACTATTCCAAAAAAGTCATTCTTAATTACATCATTTCAAACTGTAAACATTTCAAATTGATAAATATTCGATTGAAAATCATGAAAATTGATGAATTTGAAACTGGAAATCTAGATAATTTAATCAATTTAAATTTTCTATCTTCAAAATTGAATGATTTGAAATTTTTAATTTTCAAAATTGAACTATTCCAAAAATTTGCATCATTTTCTATTCTACATATCGAATAATGAATAGTCTTCAATAGCAAATATTCAGAATTGAACAATTTTCCATTGCAAATCTTCAAAATTGAACTACAAATTCCAAAAAAGCAATCTAAATTACATCATTTCAAACTGTGAACATTTCAAAATTATCAATATTCAATTTAAAATCATAAAAATTGCAAATCTATAAAATTCAATAAATTTCAATTTAAAATTATCAAAATTGAACTATTAAAAAAAAATTATTAAAAATTACATTATTTCAAACTGTAAATATTCCAAATTAATGAATTTTCAATTGAAAACGATAATAATTAATGAATTTTAAATGGAAAATCTATACTATTTAATAAACTTCAAATTTAAATCTTAAAATTGAATAATTTTCAATTTTAAATCTTCAAAATGGAACTATTTCAAAAAAGCATTCTGCATTACATCTTTTGAAATTGTAAACATTTGAAATATTAATGAATCTTTACTTGAAAATCATAAAAATACATAAATTTCAAATTGAAAATCTGGAAAATTAAACAAAATTTAAATTTTTAATTTTCAAAATTGAACTAATTCAAAATAAAAAATTCAATCACATCATTTTAAGCTCTAAACATTCTAAATTAATGAATCTTCAATTAAAAATCGTTAAAAATAAAGAATTTTTAATTTCAAGTCTATAAATTTGGAAATTTCAATTTTACATCTTCCAAATTCAATTATTTTTATTTTAAATCTTCAAAATTGAACTATTCCCAAAAAATTATTCAATTTTTGGAAATGTCAACTGTTTACAATTTATTTTCAAACTTTCTTCGATTTTTAATTGTGGAATTTCCAACAGTTGAAAATTCGAGAAGGAAGCGAATTTTATATTAAAAACGAATGTCGAAAATGTTATATTTACATAATTTTACTTGAAAATTATATAAATAAACATTTCAATCCATAAAATGAAAATATGGAAAAATTCGATTTTTTCGAAAACGGATCGCCGTTTTTTTTCTTGAAGTTTCAACAGTTTTCTGTTTATCTTTTCACTCAAAGATTCATCATTTTAGTTAAATTTCGTCTTTTTGGTTTCAAAATTCATCTCTTTTGGTTAAAATTTGAAAATCTTATTATTTGGATGCGAATTTAATTATTCTGTTGAAAATTTATCAATTTCGTAAAAAAGTCATCATTTTTGGTTGAAAAATTGTCTTTTTGGTAGAAAGTTCAACTGTTTTGTTAAAAAATTCGTCTTTTTGGGTTAAAAATTCAACTATTTTGTTAAATTTTGTCTTTTTCTTCTGAGACTTCATCTCTTTTGGCAGAAATTCCTGCTAATCATCTTTTTTGGTTGAAAATTCAACTGTTTGGTTGGAAATTAATCTGCTTTTGTAAAGAATTTAAATATTTTTTTGAAAATTCGTCTCTTTCGAAAGAAGTCATCTATTTTTTATTTAAAATAAAAGTCTTTTTTAGTCGAAAATTGAACTACTTGGTTCATTGGCTGAAAGTTGAACTACTTTGTTAAAAATTCATTTTTTTGATCGAAAATCCTTTTTTTTTAGTTTGAAATTGAACTGTTTAGTTTCAAATTCATGTATTTGGTTGAAAATCCGTCTTTTCTGGTAGAAAATGATTCTTCTTTGTTAAAAACTCATTTTTTTTTTGAAGATTTATTATTTTAGTTGAATTTCATCTTTTTGGTTTGAAAATTCATCTTTTTTGGTTAAAATCAAAAAATTTTATTATCTGATTACGAATTTAATTATTTTTTTGAAAATCTAACAATTTTATAAAAAAGTCATCCTTTTTGGTTGACAAATCGTCTTTTTGGTTGAAAGTTCAACTGTATTGTTGAAAATTCGTCTTGTTAGGTTGAAAGTTGAACTATCTAGTTGAAACTTAATTTTTTTGTTGAAAATTCATATTTTCGGGTTGAAAATTCAATCGCTTTGTAGAAAATTTGTCTTTTTGGCTCGAAAATTTAACAGTCTAGTCGAAATTGTTTTTCTTTCTTGACTGAAAAATCCTTCTTGGTTGAAAATTCAACTATTTTGTTGAATTGCGTCTTTTTCTTTTGAAACCTTATCTTTAATGGTAGAAATTTATCCTGATCATTTTTTGATTGTTAAAAATTCAACTGTTTGGTTGAAAATTCGTCTTTTTTTAATGAAAATCGACTATTTTTTATTTAAAATGAAAATCTTCTTTTGGTCGAAAATTTACCTTTTTTAGTTGAAAATTCAACTGTTTAGTTTCAAGTTCATGTATGTATTTGGTTGAAAATCCGTCTTTTCTGGCAGAAAATGATACCTCTTGGTTGAAAATTCTTCTTTTTTTTTGAAGATTCATCATTTTAGTTAAATTTTGCCTTTTTCGTTTGAAATTTCATCTCTTTTAGTTAAAATTAAAAAATCTCACTATTTGGTTGCGAATTTCATTATTTTGTTTAGAATTCAACAATTTGGTAAAAAAAAGTCATCCTTTTTGGTACAAAATTCGCCTTTTTTTGAAAGTTCAACCGTATTGTTGAAAATTCATCTTGTTGGATTGAATATTGAGCTATCTGGTTGGAAATTAATTTTTTGTTTGAAAATTCATATTTTCGAGTTGAAAATTTAACTGTTTTGTTAAATTTCGTCTTTTTCTTTTGAAACTCAACTCGTTTCGTAGAAATTCATTCTATTCATTTTTTTGTGTTAAAAATCCAACTGTTTGGTTGGAAATCAATCTTCTTTTGTTAAGAATTCAACTATTTTGTTGAAAACTCGTCTTTTTTATGGAAATCAGCTATTTTTTTTAATAAAAATCTTTTTGGTCGAAAATCCATCTTCCTTAGTTGAAAACTGAACTGTTTAGTTGCAAATTTATGTATGTATTTGGTTGAAAATCCGTCTTTTCTTGTATAAAATGATACTTCTTGGTTGAAAATTTCATCTTTTTTGGTTAAAATACAAAAATCTTATTATTTGGTAGAAAATTCGTCTTTTTGGGTTGAAAATTGAACTATCTGGTTAGAAATTAATTTTTTTGTTGAAAATTCATATTTTTAGGTTAAAAATTCAACTGCTTTGTAGAAAATTCGTCTTTCTAATTTGAAACTCTAACAATTTGGTTGAAATTGTTTTTCTTTCTTGACTAAGATTTTTTTTTGTTGAAAATTGAAATCTTTCATTAAATTTCGTCTGTTAGGTTTGAAACTTCATCTCTTCTGGTAGGAATTTCTTCTATTCATCGTTTTTGGTTAAAAATTCAACTGTTTAATTGAAAATTCATCTGGTTTTGTTAAGAATTCAACTATTCTGTTTAAAACTGCGTCTTTTTTTATTAAAACCAATCATTTTATATTTAAAATTAAAATCTGTTTCTGTCGGGAATTCAACTACTGGGCTCATTGGCTGAAAGTTGAAATAGTTCGTTAAAAATTCATTTTTTGGTCGGAAATTTATTTTTTTTTTAGTTGAAAATTGAACTGTTTAGTTTCAAATTCATGTGTTTGGTTGAAAATTCATGTTTTTTAGTTGAAAAGCCATGTATTTTGTTTAAAATTCGTCTTTTCTGGTAGAAAAGTGTCATATTTACTTAATTTTACATGAGAATTTAATAAATCAATATTTCAATACATAAAATTTTTTTTTAAACTAGATTTTTTCGAAAACAGGTCGTCATTTACAAATAATATTTTGGAAAATTAATAGTCGTCCAATGGAATCTCAGTAAAAAATTTATGGAATTCAAGAAAAAATCCCAACTCTACTTTTAAGTACGTTATTTTTTTAGTTGAAAGTATTTTCCACACTATTTATTTTCATTCAAAAAGGTAATTTTTCACTGATTTAAAACGGCTACTTTTCAAATACTTTTTAAAATTTTGAGTACACTTTTGTCTTCAGAAAGATACTTTTCAGATACTTGTTTAGTTCCGTACAACACTTCGAACCCTGCTAGACAAAATTTTTTTTTTTAATTTGAATAGAATCAACGGTTTAAAAAATCCGGTAAAACGATGCCGGAAGACGTTCTACGTTTTAAGATAATTTTTTTTCTCGTCCTCTGCTAGGATGTAAACAAAAAAAAATTAGGGAAGGTGAAACGAACTCAAAAACGGGTTAGTACCACCTTTCGATTTTGTATTTTTTGCCTGCATAAATTTTCGTCGGTCCGGGTGCAGGATTAGAAGCCTCGTTTACAAAAAAAAAAGCCTCGGAAAAAAAGTGACGCGAAGGGGTTGAAAAACGCTTTGCATAGGTCGAGGCTGGGTGGCGAAAGATGTGCGGAAAAAAATAAACGGAAATGCGAAAAAAAGTTCTAAATCTGGAAGGGGGAGACGCTGTTCATTTGAATAGATATCGCGGGCTTACGATGGTTGTAAAAATTGTATGGTTGTATGGTTGTATAGTTGTATAGTCATTTCATGGGGAGAAACACTACCCAGCAGGACCAAGCGCTTCCTCTCGATTGTCTTTTTTTTTTAGCTGTGTTTTGTCGTATGATATTCAAATTCGAACTTCTACCCCTTCTGTTTTTTTCTCCTCTAGCGGAAAACACGCTTGTCGGTTGAAACCCTTTTTTTTTGTGAAAAAGGGAAGGAGATTTTCGTTCCGGGTCATGGATGCTGAATAGGGTGGTCCAAAATTTATCATTTCATTTATTATTTGTTCGTAACTAAAAATAAAAAGAAGCGCTGAAAATTTCAGTAGAAAGCGCAACTTTCTAGCATTACTCTAAGAGAAAATTGCTATAAACAATAATAAATTGTTCAAAGAATTATGCTTGTTAACTTGTATTAATTACTACCTCACGAAATGAAAAGTGGACATAAAGTAAAAAATTTCAGAGAAAACTGCAGTTTCCTAGCATTACCATAGCAGAAGATAGTTATAAACAATAAAAATTTGTTGAAATAATTATGTTTGTTAAATTGTATTAATTATGACCCCACTTCATTGTTACCGTCACGAAAAGTGGACAAAAAGTGGAAAATTTCAGAAAAAAACCGCAACTTTCTAGCATCATTCTGAGAGAACATTGTTATAAACAATAATAAATTGTTTAAAGAATTATACTTCTTAACTTGTATTAATTACTACCTCACGAAGTGAAAAGTGGACACAAAGTAAAAAATTTCCGAAAAAAACTGCAACTATCTAGCATTACTATCAGAGAAGATAGTTATAAACAATAAAAATTTATTGAACTAATTATGTTTGTTAAATTGTATTAATTATGACCGCACTCTGTTATTACCGTCACGAAAAGTGGACAAAAAGTGGACAATTACAGAAGAAAACCGCAACTTCCTAGTATCATTCTAAGAGAATAATGTTATAAATAATAATAGATTGCTTAAAAAAAATTTTTGTTAACTTTTATTGATAAGTGCCTCACATTAACTAAAAAGTTGAAAAATTCGGAAAAAACCGCGACTTTCTGACTCTGTTCTAAGAGAAAAATGCTATAAACTATAATAAATTGTTAAAAAAATTTATTTAAACATCTAATTTTATCAGTAAAAAGTAATATATTATGTATTAGAAATAATTTGTCCTGAATGAAACCGTAAAAAAAATAATTAGCATCAAAAACTCGCAAAACCCAATTTTTCACTTATGGGGTTTTTTTGGGACCCTATAATACAGACTTATGAGGGTGAAATTCAAAAAATTATTTTTAATTCGTATTCTATGGCTAATTGTGAAGATAAATGTGGAGGGTCAACTCGATACACGTATTGACGATTCTGAGCAAAATTTACAAAAACGTTTTTTTCTGTGGGAAATACGTGTTAAACTTCATGGGGCTTACGGAACCTCTAAATATAATTTTTATAAAAAATAAAAAATAAATATAAATAAAATGCGCATTTATTTGCTACTTTTTTCATTTTGAAGCTACTTTTTTGCTACTTTTTTCAGTAAAGTGATTTAAAAAATAATTGCATGAACTATTTTCTGTTTTTTAAATAAAAAAATTAAAAATGAAAGAAAGGTATGCCTAACGCAACTACTCTACCTAAAAAAAAAGAAATTAATCAAATAGAACATTATTTGCCCATGGCTATCCGTTATCGAAAAAATCATTTTTTTCAAAATTTTTTTATGGTTTCAAATATTTATTTATTAAATTCTCATGTAAAATTATGTAAATATAAAACTTTTAACACTTGTTTTTAATATTAAATTGAACTGTTGAAAGTTGAAGGAAACTGAAAATTGAATTTTTAACAGTTAAATTTTTAATAGTTTAATTTTAATTAATTAGGATGAGGATAAAAATTAGTAGAGAAAAAAACAAGAAATTTTTAATTGATTCCAATCATTTGAATGGATTTCACAGTATTTTCAAGATTCTTGGGGCATATTTCGAATCTTTTGAAATCCTATTAAATTCAAAATTCAACTTTTGAAAATTCAATTTTAAATTTTCTTTGATTTTCAACAGTTGAAAATTCAAGAAAAAGGCAAATTTTGTATTAAAAACAAGTGTTAAAAATTTTATATTTACATATTTTACATGAGAATTTAATAAATAAACATTTCAATTCATCAAATAAAAATGTTGAAAAAAGTCGACGTTTTCGAAATCGGGTCGTCGTTTTTTCTTGAATTTTCAACAGTTAACAATTTATTTTTTTGGTTAAAGATTCTTTATTGTAGTAAAATTTCGTTTGCTTCATTTAAAAATTCATCTCTTCTGGTTAAAATTTAAAATTCTTATTATTTGGTTGAGATTCTGATTATTTTGTTGAAAATTTAAGAATTTTGTCAAAAAAGTTATCCTGTTTGGTTGAAAATTCGACTTTTTGGTTGAAAGTTCAACTGTTTTGTTGAAAATTCGTCTCTTTGGGTTGAAAGTTCAACTGTTTTGTTGATAATTTGTCTTTTTGGGTTGAAAAATGAAACTATTTTGGTGAAAAATGGAACTACATAGTTGGAAATCAACTTTTTTGTTGAAAATTGAACTATTTGGTTGAAAATTAACTTTTTTGTAGAAAATTCATATTTTCGGGTTGAAAATTCAACTCTTTTGTTTAATTTTGTCTTTTAGATTTGAAACTTTATCTTCTCTTTTGATAGAAATTTTTTCTGATCATCTTTTTTGGCTAAAAAATTGTCTTTTTGGTTGAAAATTCAACTGTGTTGTAAAAAAATGATCTTTTTGGATTGAAAATTCAAACTATTTTGGTAGAAAAATGAACTACATGGTTGAAAATTAACTTTTTTGTTGAAAAATTTATATTTTTAGATTGAAAATTCAATTGTTTTTTAGAAAATTAGTCTTTTTGACTTAAAACTTCAATAATTTGGTGGAAATTGTTATTCTTTCTGGACTGAAGAACCTTTTTTGATTGAAAATTCGACTTTTTGGTTGAAAGTTCAACTGTTTTGTTGAAAATTTGTCTTTTTGGGTTGAAAAAAAAAACTATTTTGGTGGAAAATGGAACTACATGGTTTGAAATTAACTTTTTTTGTTGAAAATTGAACTATTTGGTTGAAAATTAACTTTTTTGTAGAAAATTCAACTCTTGTAAAATTTTGTCATTTTAATTTGAAACTTTATCTCTTTTCATAGAAATTTCTTCTAATCATCTTTTTTGGCTGAAAAATTGTCTTTTTAGTTGAAAATTTAAGTGTTTTGTAAAAAAATGATCTTTTTGGGGTGAAAATTCAAACTATTTTGGTAGAAAAATGAACTATTTGGTTTAAAATTAATTTTTTTATTGAAGATTCATATTTTCAGGTTGAAAATTCAATTTTTTTGTAGAAAATTAGTCTTTTTGGCTCGAAACTTCAATAATTTGTGGAAATTGTTGTTCTTTGTGGACTGAAAAATCTTTTTTGGTTAAAAGTTCAACTACTTAGTTGAAAATTAATCTGTTTTGGTTGGAAATTGACTTTTTTGTTGAGAATCCATATTTTTCGGTTGAAAATGCAACTGTTTTCTTGAAAAATAATATTTTTTATTGAATTCAACTATTTTTTATTTCAAATATAAATCTTTTTGGTCGAAAATTCAACTACTTGGTTGAAAGTCTAACTACTTTGTTCAAAACTTCTTTTTTCGGTTGAAAATTGTACTATTTAGCTGAAAATTCAATATAATTTTACACGAGAACTTAATAAATAAACATTTTAATCCACAAAATAAAATTTTTGGAAGAAGTCGATTTTTTCGAAATCGGGTCGCCATTTTTTCTTGAATTTTCAGCAGTTAACAATTTCTTTTTTTTTTTGGTTAAAAATTCTTTATTTTAGTTGAATTTCGTTTCTTTGGTTTGAAAATTCATCTCTTTTGGTTAAAATTCGCCTTTTTGGTTGAAAGTTCAACTGTTTTGTTTAAAATTTGTCTTTTTGGGTTGAAAAATAAAACTATTTTGGTAGAAATTTCAACTCTTTTGTTAAATTTTGTCTTTTTGGATTGAAACTTCATTTCTTTTGATAGAAATTTCTTCCAATCATCTTTTTTGGCTAAAAAATTGTTTTTTTTTTTGGGTTGAAAAATAAAACTATTTTGGTAGAAAATTGAACTATATGGTTGGAAATTAAGTTTTTCGTTGAAAATTCATATTTTCGGGTTGAAAATTCAACTCTTTTGTTAAATTTTGTCATTTTGATTTGAATCTCTATCTCTTTTTATAGAAATTTCTTATCATCTTTTTTGGATAAAAAATTTTCTTTTTGGGTTGAAAAATAAAACTATTTTGGTAGAAAATTGAATTATATGGTTGGAAATTAACCTTTTTGTTGAAAATTTGTATTTTTGGGTTGACCATTCAACTTTCTTGTTAAATTTTGTCTTTTTGAGTTGAAACTTTATCTCTTTTGATAGAAATTTCTTCTAATCATATTTTTTGACCAAAAAATTGTCTTTTTGGTTGAAAATTCATCTGTGTTGTAAAAAAATGATCTTTTTGGTTTGAAAATTCAAACTGTTTTGGTAGAAAAATGAACTACATGGTTGAAAATAACTTTTTTTGTGTATAAAATTCATATTTTTGGGTTGAAAATTCAACTCTTTTGTCAAATTTTGTCTTTTTGATTTGAAACTTCATCTCTTTCGATGGAAATTTCTTCTAATTTTTTTTTTGGCAGAAAAAGTGTCTTTTTGGTGGAAAATTCAACTGTTTTGTTTAAAAATTATTCTTTTTGGGTTGAAAACTCAACTATTTTGTTGAAAAATCGTCTTTTTTATTAAATTAAACTATTTTTTGTTTAAAATAAAAATATTCTTGGTCTAAAATTCAACTACTTGTTTGAAATTTCAGCTTATTTGTTAAAAATTCATCTTTCGTTTGTTTGAATATTCATTATTGGAAAGTAAGGATGCATGAAAGAAATTTCCTTTTTAAATATGTTCTTTATTCAGTTTAAATTATTTCTTACACTAGTTTTTTATTTAAAGAACTAACTTTTGACTAATTTTAAAAAGGCTGCTTTTTAAATACTTTTTTTTTTTTTTTTGAGGATACTTTATCTTCAGAAAGATATTTTTTGAAACTTTTTTTAGTTCCAAAGAGCACTTTGAAGGCTGAAATTTTTATGTTGAAGCTTTTAAAATGTTTTAATTTACAATTGAATAATGCCAGTATCAAAATATTTTAGAATTTTATTTATTTATCAATTTTGTTAAAAAAGGAGTTAATGTCTTCAATTAAAACCTAATAGAAGTCGCCTGGAAATTTTATTTATTATTTTTTTATAATTTTCTGTCCGTCTTATGACTTGCAGGAGAGAGTATTTAATAATTGATTATTTTCTGACTTCAGTGAGAGAGTTCTGAAAAACCAATATTTTTTTGGCTTGAAAGACGGAGTTTCGAAAAAATAAATTATACTTTTTTCAAAATTTCCTCCAAGTCAGAAAAAACTCCCTCCTTCCCGTCACTGATTTTTTTATTAATCGAATGAAACGATAAGGAAAAAATAACTTTTTCAATAACCTCTTCCAATTAGAAAAAATATTAATTTTTCATAATTCCCCTGTTTCACTCAGAAAAAATATCCATTTCCAAAATTTCCCCGTTCCAATTGAAAAAAAAAACAGTTTCTCAAAATTCCCTCATTCAAAGCAGGAAAAAATAATTTTTCACAATTTGCCTATTCCAATCAGAAAAAAATATTTATTTCATAAAATTTCCCTGTTTCAATTAGAAAAAAAATAGTTTTTGAAAATTGCTCTGCCAAGTCCGAAAAAATACCTCAGACAAATCCAATTTTTGAAATCAGATGATAGTAATAATTGGGTTTACAAAAATTATTTAACGAATTGGAATTCTTTCAAGGATCTTTTACTGTTCAAAACGTTTTAGTATTCTTTAAGTGATATATAGTATATATTTTTTTCACCCTTGATAATTATATCTGAATATTGTTCTGCCTCAGATTTTTTTACCATCTTTTTTACTTCGTGCAACGGTTGAATAAAAAAAACCCCTGTCATTCTCCCAATCGAAGTAGGGGGTTAATTTACCCCTATGGTGGAATTCAAATCCCTTGTCTTGTTTTTTGAGAGAGGGGTTGGAGAAAAAAATGGAGGAGAAAAAATTGGGAAAAATATCGGGTAAGAGTTACAATGCTGATTTTGCCCGTTGGGAGTTTATTTCTCTTTTATCTTTCGACTTTCTTTGATCTTTGAATCTTATTTTTTATTTCAAAAAATCTCTAAGAAGAGATTTCATTTATTCAGGATGTCTAGCGTCTTGGAAATCCTTGAAAACCTGGAAAATTCATGGAATTTTGGTCATGATCCTGAATTTTTTACCAAAATAGTCGAATTTACAACACAAAATGATGAATTTTCAGCCAAAAAGGATGAATCTTTTAAATAATTTGTTGAATTTTCAACAGAATAATTAAATTTTCAACAAAATAATAAAATTATTAATCATATAGGGGAATTCTCAACAAAAGTAATTTTTAAAAGCTTTGCAAATTTTTTAATATAGATTTTGAATGATGAATTTTTAACAATTCAATTTTATTACAATTTATTTATTACAATTTTAATTGGAAAAGAAAGGAAAAGGGGGTACAGTATTAGGAAATAAGAGAATATACTCGTTAGCGTATGCGGACGATGTGGTG
>JAUMHM010000001.1:17222702-17242140 GCA_032362435.1 Melikaiella ostensackeni | reverse complement strand
ATAAGAAAAATTCTACAGCCTAATGCCAAATAAAAAAAAAAAAAACATCTTCTGTACAATTTTATACTTTGGGTCAATTAAAACCGATATCTTTCGAAAAACCAGCAAAGATATCGTTTAACAATTTATGAATTGAATTATACGTATTTTTTCCAATAAAGTTCATTGTAATAATTAAGAAAAAGTGCCTGGACAAATGTAAATTTTTGTTCCTGGAAAACCTGGAAAAGTCCTGGAATTTTTGTTGTTGAAAAATGCTAGACACCCAGATTTAATATTCTGGGGTCTTTTTCGACCCCAGAAACAAGGGGTGAGTTTTTAAGGCCGAGGGTCCGTAGGTATGCAGATTGGTCGATTGTCTTGTGCCATAGTTTTTTCTCTTTATTTTTTAACCCCCACCCCATTGGTCTATGGTGTCCCGTGAGAATCTCACGAGCATTTGCATGGCGAGGATTATTTAAATCATTTTTTATTGTCGTATCTCCTTGTGTTTCTGACGCTTGGTTGCGGGTAGAGGAGAAATAAGAGAATGAGAATCGACTGCAGGTTCTTATGAGCAATTTCAAGAGGCGTCCTATTCAGATTTAAATTTTTTCTTTTGAGCTTTGT
Source organism: Melikaiella ostensackeni (assembly GCA_032362435.1). Lineage (NCBI taxonomy): Eukaryota > Metazoa > Arthropoda > Insecta > Hymenoptera > Cynipidae > Melikaiella > Melikaiella ostensackeni. The sequence continues at coordinate 17,241,531 of JAUMHM010000001.1, read as the reverse complement.
ATTCGCCACCACGTCACCACTGATCGGAATGAGAGGACTTTCTAATTTTCCTCTTAAGAAAACAAACGTACTCACCCCTTTCTCCTATAAATTTATATGAAGGAAATTAGATTTAATCGAAATTCAAATTCCTCTTTATCATCCAAAATTAAACTCTAATAACAAATTTTCATCAACGTAATTATTTAACTCCATCCTTTTTGACGAATTACAATTTTTTTTTAAAGAGTGAATATTTTTTATTAAAATTCTATGGTATATTTTTCTCACTACTTATTTTTTTACATAAGGGACAATCTTTTGAAAAAAAGATCTCTTTCTGACTTGGAACAGGGAGTTTTGAAAAACGACTATTTTTGCTGCCTTAGGGCAGGGAATTTTTTAAAAATAATTGTTTTCAGACTTGGAAGAGGATGTTTTGGAAAAATAATTTTTTTCTCACCTGGAAGAGGAAATCTTGAGCGAATAATTTTTTCTGGCTTGGAACAGGGAGTTTTGGAAAAGTAGTATTTTTTCTGACTTCGAAGGGAGTTTTTTCATAAACTTATATCATTTTCTGTCTAGGAAAAGAGAGTTTTGAAAAAGTACTATTTTTTCTGACTTAGAACAGGAAGTTTTGGAAAAGTAGTATATTTTTTGACGTGGAAGGGGAACTTTTCATAAACTTATATTTTTTTCTGTCTTGAAAAAGGAAGTTTTCCAAAACTAGTATTTTTCTGACTCAGAACAGGAAATTTTGAACAAATAATTGTTTTCAGACTTGGAAGAGGGTTTTTTTGAAAAAGTATTTTTTTCTGGCTTGGAACAGAGAGTTTTGAAAAAATAGTATTTTTTCTGACTTGGAAAGTGGATTTTTCAAAAATTTGTATTTTTTTCTGTTTTGGAAAAGGGAGTTTGAAAAAACTACTAGTTTTGTTGACTCAGAACAGGGAATTTTGAAAAAGTAATTGTTTTCAGGCTTGAAGAGGGTGTTTTGAAGAAACCATTTTTTCTGACTTGGAAAGGGGATTTTTCATAAACTTATATTTTTTCTGTTTTGGTAAAGGGAGTTTGGAAAAACTACTATTTTAACTGTCTTAGAACTGGGAATTCTGGAAAAAATTGTTTTCAGACTTGAAAGATAGTGTTTTGAAGAAATAATTTTTTTCTCGCCTGGAAGATGTAATCTTGAATAAATCAATTTTTCTGACTTGGAACAGGTAGCTTTCAGAAAATAGTCTTTTCTGACATAGATGGGGGATTTTTCATAAACTTATATTATATTTTGTCTTGGAAAAGGGAGCTTTGAAAAATTACTTTTTTTTATGACTTTGAACAGAGAGTTTTAAAAAATCAGTATTTTTTCTGACTTGGAAGGGGGATTTTTCATAAACTTATATTTTTTTCTATCTTGAAAAAGGGAGCTTTAAAAAAATACTATTTTTCTGACTTGCAAGGGAGATTTTTCATAAACTTATATTTTTTTCTATCTTGGAAGAGAAAGTTTTCAAAAACTACTATTTTTCTGACTTGAAATAGGGAATTCTGAAAAAATAATTGTTTTCAGGCTTGGAAGAGGGTTTTTTTGAAAAAATAATTTTTTCTGACTTGGAAGAGGGTGTTTTGAAAAAGTAATTTTTTTATCGCCTGGAAGAGGTTATTTAAAACAAATACTTTTGTCTGACTTGGAACAGGGAGTTTTGAAAACTACTATTTTTCTGACTTAGAACAGAGAATTAAGAAAAAAAATTTGTTTTCAGATTTGGAAGAGGGAGTCTTCAAAAAATAATTTTTTTCTTACCTGGAAGAGGGAACCTTGAACGTATAATTTTTCATGACTTGAAACAGAGAGTTTTGAAGAAGTAGTATTTTTTCTGACTTGGAAGGGAGATTTTTCATAAACTTATATTTTTTCTGGCTTGGAAAAGGGAGTTTTCGAGAACCACAATTTTTCTGATTTGAACAGGGAATTTTGAAAAAATAATTGTTTTCAGATTTGGGAGAGGGTTTTAAAAAAATTAATTTTTTCTCACTTGGAAGAGGGAACCTTGAACATACAATTTTTTATGACTTCTAACAGAGAATTTTTAAAAAGTAGTATTCTTTTTGACCTGGAAGAGAGATTTTTCATGAACTTATATTTTTTTCTGTCTTGGAAAAGGAAGTTTTGAAAAACGACTATTTTTTCTGACTTAGAACAGGGCGTTTTAAAAAAGCAGTATTTTTTCTGACTTGGAGAGGGGATTTTTCATAAACTTATATTTTTTTCTACTTTGGAAAATGAAAATTTCAAAAACTACTATTTTTCTGACTTAGAACAGGGAATTTAGAAAAAATCATTGTTTTCAGATTTGGAAGAGGGAGTCTTAAAAAAATAATTTTTTTCTCACCTGGAAAAGGGAACCTTGAACATATAATTTTTCATGACTTGTTACAGAGAGTTTTGAAAAAGTAGTATTCTTTCTGACCTGGAAGGGGAATTTTCCATAAACTTATATTTTCTTCCGTCTTGGAAAATGTAGTTTTCAAAAACTACTATTTTACTGACTTAGAACAAGGAATTTTTTAAAAATAATTGTTTTCAGACTTGGAAGAGGGTTTTTTGAAAAAATAATTTTTTTTCTCATCTGGAAAAGGGTGTTTTGAAAAAAAAAAATTTTCTTACTTGGAACAGGGAGTTTTGATATTGTAGTATTTTTTCTGACTTGGAAAGGGGATTCCGCATTAATTTATGTTTTTTTTTCTGTTTTTGAAGAGGGATTTTCAAACTTGGAAGAGTGTGTTTTGAAAAAACATTTTTTTCTTACCTGGAAGGGGGTGTTTTGAAAATATCATTTCTTTCTCGCCTGGAAAAGGGAATTTTCAACAAATAATTTTGAGCTTTAGAACATTCTCATTCAACACAGAAAAAAACTGTAGTTTTTCGAAACTCTTTTTTACAAGTCACAAAAAATACTGATTTTCCAAAACTCTCTCACTCAAGTCAAAAAAATAATACTTTCTCAAAATTCCCTCTTCGAACTCAGAAAAAACTCTTTTGTCAGATCTCTCTCCTCCTTTTTTACTGACATTATTGAGTTTGAAATAAGAACTTTGCATTGCAAAGTTTTAGTTTACTCTATTTAAAAGACTTTTAATTAATTTAGAAACGCCTCAAAGTAATAATTGTCTATTTAAAATTGTCAAAATGTAAATACTTCAATCTTCAATTATTTTTTTCATTTAATCTCATATGATTATTACTGTTGTATATTTTCTTATTATTTTTATTCCATAATTTTTATTCCTATAGATATAACAGGCCTCTCCAGCGAGGAGAAATCCCAGGAAATTTTCTCAAAACTGCTCAAATCGCAGAAATGAGTTTTCCACCTCCACTCTCCACTTCCCAATCTATTCCACGAGAGTAACCACCACCCGCGCTCTGTCGAGTGAGCAGAGAGAAGTGGTGGTGGAAGTGTAACATGTGACCATTGAGCAGATTTCGCCTCTATGGACAGGTCTGCGATATAACGTAATTTTGTAGCGAAATAAATTTGCCTACGTCCTTTTTATAAGAATAGAAACAATGTCTTTTGAAAGTACCGCAAAAGTCTGCAGGTCTTACACAGTGTCACAACATTTGGGCCTAGACAAAGTTATGGGTACCTTTTTCCCGCATTTCGATACAACCAGTAGGGGGTCGTTTGTCAACCCTTTTTCGGCACCTTAACTATTGTCGCCATCGATGAGCATTCATGCGGAAAATTTTTTTTTTTCTCCGATGGTTTCATCTTTAGGCTCTTTATTAAGTCCTCGTCGTATGCAATGTTCCGGGTGTTGAAAAAAATTGTCACCCTTCCTCTTACAAAAAACGATGACTTGCAAATTAGCTCTCAAACATTTTTTAAAGGTAAATAAATAAATTACAATATTATATTTTTACTCCATGTATATTCTTTTCGGGTTTTTACATATCGAAAATCCCCAGGGCCGTGTATAAAAAATTGGGGCCCGGGTGTAGTACCTCCCCCCCCCCCTCTTGCCCTCTCATACATATGTGTGTTTTTAACAAAAGTTTTCAGATGCTTTCTCAAGCTTTACCGGATTTAGAGATTTTGGGAAAAATCCGGGACCCCTTCGAAAACTCTGGGGCCGGGACACCCCCCCCCTTCCGGTCGGGCCTGAAAATCCCCCTTCCAACAGGAGAACGTCGGACAGTACAAAGCATTGTCCTATTTTAATAAAGAGGCCGAATTATAAATTGCTTAGTAGTGAACAAAATTTTAAAAAAAAATTAAAAATTAAAGCTTTGGGGTCGTCCACAAATTACGTAAGATATTTTTCTGAAATTTTTAAAACCCCTCCCCCTTCTTAGGGAACGAAAATATGTACATATAAATTCTGTTAACTGAATAAACGTAGAACCTTAATAAAACTTGTCTTAGAAGAGAAAATTTCTAGTTTTCTAATATAATCTTTTTTTAGTATTGAAAATGAACTTTAATGTTTATTTAAACTATTATAATTTACTCTATAAATTAGCTACCAAAAAAGAAAAAATTTTAATTCCTATTTATTTATCGTAGTAGAAAAGTCTACTATTATATTTTTGGATAAGAAATTAATTATTTTGTTGAAAATTCATCAATTTCGTTAAAAGTCAACCTTTTTGGTTGAAAATTCAACTGCTTTTTTGGAAAATTCGTCTTTTTGGGTTGAATTCAACTGTTCTTGTTTTAAAAACCGAATATTTTTTTAGGTCAAATATCGACTATTGCATTTTTTGTTAAAAATTCATATTTTTGGGTTGGGAATTCACTTTTTTTGGTTGAAAATTCAACGGCTTGGTTCAAAAAGGAAATTGTTAAAAATACATTTTTTTGGTTGAAGAATAATCATTTAAGTTGCAAATTCATGTTTTCGGTTGAAAATTTAACTATTTTATAGAAAATTCGTTTTTTCGGTAGAAAATTAATCCTTTTAGTTAAAAGTGCAACTGTTTGGTTGAAAAATAATGTATTTCAGTTATGGATTCAACCATTTTGTTGAAAATTCGTCTTTTTTGGATGAATTCAACTGTTTTTGTTTTAAAAATCAAATATTTTTCAGTTGAAATATCGACTATTGCATTTTTCGTGGAGAATTCATCTTTTTTTGGTTTAAAATTCTACTGCTTAGTTGAAAATGGAAATACTTTGTCAAAAAATCCATTTTTTTTGGTTGAAGATTCATCATTTAAGTTGAAAATGAATTTTTTCGGTTGAAAATTTACCTATTTTGTTGATAATTCCTTTTTTTAATTAATCTTTTTAACTAAAAATGCAATTATTTCATTTGTGGTCGAAAATTACTCTTTTTTAGTCAAAAATTCAACTGTTTGGTTCAAAAGTGATGTATTTTGTTGGAAATTCATCCTTTTAGCAGAAAAGTAATCTTTTTAGTAAAAAATGCAACTGTTGATTGAAATTATTTGGTTTTAGTTGAGGATTCATCTATTTTGTTGGAAATTCGTATTTTTGGTAAAAAAAGAATCTTTTTGGTAAAAAATCAACCTTTTTATTCAAAAATGCATCGGTTTGGTTGAAAATTGTGTGGGTTTAGTTGAGGATCGAACTATTTTTTCGAAATTTCATTTCTTTTGGTTGAATTCAACTTTTTATGATTTAAAATGAAAATTTTTTTTGTTGAAATATCAACTATTACATTCTTCGTCAGGAATTCATGTCTTTTGGTTGAAAATTCAAGTACTTGGTTGAAAGTGGAACTACTTTGTCAAAAAATAATTTTTTTGTTGAATATTCAACATTTTAGTTGAAAATTCAATTATTTTGTTTAAAATTCATATATTTTGTCGTAAATTTGTCTCTTTTAGTAGAAAATTAATGTTCTTGTTTGAACGCTCATCTGTTACGGCTGAAAATTTGATTATTCGGTTTATAATTCATGTATTTTTTGGAAATTCGTCTTTTGGTAAAAAACTAATCTTTTTGGTTGAAAATTCAACCATTTCGTTTAAAATTCATATATTTTGTCGCTAAAAATTCATCTTACACGGTTAATAATTTAATTATTTGTTTTAAAATTTAATTATTTTGTTGAAAAGGCACCCCTTTTGATTGAAAATTAATCTGTTTCAGTTGAAGATTCAACTATTTAGTTGAAAATTCGTCTTTCTTGCTTGAATTGAATTATTTTAGATTTAAAATAAAAATACTTTTCGTTGAAATGTCAACTATTACATTTCTTGTTGAGAATTCCTTTTTTTTTTTGTTGAAAATTTAACTGTTTTGCAGAAAGTTTGTTTTTTTGGTTGAAAATTAACTTTTTAACTGGAAATTTAACTATTCAATTTTTGGTTGCAAATTTATATTTTTTAGTTGAAAATTCAACTATTCGGTTAAAAATTCATCTCTTTTAATTGTAAGTGGAATGACTTTGTTAAGAATTCGTTTTTAGGTTGAAGATTCATTATCTAATTAACTATTTTTTAGAAAAATTATCTTTTTCGTCTGAAAATTCAACATTTTAGATGAAATTTTTTTTCTTTATTGCCTAAAGAATCGTTCTTGGTTGAAAATTTGTCTTTTTGATTTGAAAATTCATCTCTTTTGGTTGAAAATTAATATACTTTGGCTGAAAAATCAACTTTTTCAAAAAAAAATTCGTGTTTTATTGTTTTATTCAACTATTTGATTGAAAATTCATGTATTTTGTTGAAAATCCGTCTTTTTTGGTAGAAAATTAATCTTTTTGGTTGAAAATTCATCTATTTGGATAAAAATTTATCAATTCAGTTGAAAATGCAATATTTTTACTTGAAATTCTGAGAGATTTAAAGTGTTACAAGTTAAATTAAGATCTCCCTCCCCCCACCTCTCATAAGAACCAGTAAGATTTCACCAAATCGTCTTACATAATTTGTGGCCTGGTTTTTTTCAATCTCCAAAATCCCCTACCGTATGCAGCCGAACTCTCATTAGAAACACTCGCATTCGCCTGAACATTTGGTCAGGGAAGTGGAAAACTGCAGAAAACCAAAACTCCCGAGCGCAGCCAGTTACCGAGCGACGAGTTTGTATGTAGACATTCGATAGAATCGAGTTTAAGAGCGTTAAAAAAATGACTAAAACATGAGATAAAAAATCGTGTGTTTTATTATTACTGAAATGAAGAGGGAGGATGATGGTAAAGTATGAATTAAAAGGGAAGAGGCTCGTAAACAGGGCGGAATGGTTGTAATCTGTCGTTGCTGGTTCGTTTGCCCAGCGGGTGGTCAACCCTTTCGGCTTTTTTACGCACCTCTGCCCTTAATCCCTTAAAACGCTTAGGCCTCTTTAGGGCAATTTACCCCCGGCATAATACGGACCCATTTAACCCTCCAGAAAATGCAAAATATCTCTAAACGACTCACTACCAAGGAGTGTGAGAGAGTTCTTGGCCGAAAAACTACCCTTAGCGGATTATGTAAAGAAGAGTCTACCCTCTCCAGTTCTTGCTTCCCCCCCCCCTACTTTCACCGCCGAAAATTAAAATAATGGACCCTGCCTCCGGCCCCACATCAGCCCCTCATTTTTTTTACAACATTTTTTAGACTTCTGCTGATGCAAATCGTCCAACGGCATTTTTCTGTCAGAATTTTTTTCTGGTGTCATATTGCCACAAAATGTGCATAACAAATTCTAAACTACTGAAAAAAAATCTGGTTTGAAAAAATATTTTTTTCTGATTGGAGAAGGCTGTTTTTGAAAACTTGTATTTTTCATGACTTGGAAGAGGGAGTTTCAAAAAGCAGATTTGTTTCTAATTGGAACAGGGAATGGTCGAAAAATAAATATTTTCTTGTTTCTTATGATTGGAACAGGGGAATTTTGAAAAACTTCTCCTTTTTCTGACTTGGAAGAGGGAGTTTCGAAAAGCGAATTTCTTTCTGATTGGAACAGGAAAAGTTTGAAAAATAAATGTTTTCTTCTGACTTGAACAGGGGAATTTTCAAAAGTTTAATTTTTTCTGACTTGAAAGAGGGAGTTTTGAAATCTAATTTTTTTCTTACTTGAATGAGAAAGTTTTGAAGGACTAATATTTTTTTGGCTTGAAAGATGAAGCTTCGAAAAACTAATTTTTTTTTCTCAAAATTTCCTCCAAGTCATAAAAAAACACCCTCCTTCCCGTCACTGATTTTTTTATTAATCAAATCTATTTTCAAAATTTCCCTGTTCCCACGTGCTCTAAATTTTTTCTAATTGGAACAGGGAAAGTTTGAAAAGTATATATATTTTTTTTATTGGAATAGGGAAATTTAAAAAAAAACCAGTATTTTTCTGACTTGGAAGAGGGAGTTTCGAAAAACAAAATTTTTTTTTTCAAAATTTCCTCCAAGTCATAAAAAAACTCCCTCCTTCCCGTCACTGATTTTTTTATTAATCAAATCTATTTTCAAAATTTCCCTGTTCCCACCTGTTCTAATTTTTTTCTAACTGGAACAGGGAAAGTTTGAAAAGTAAATTTTTTTTTTATTGGAATAGGGAAATTTTGAAAAACTAGTATTTTCCTGACTTGGAAAAGGGAGTTTCGAAGAACTAATTTTTCTTCTGACATGAATGAAAGAGTTTTGAAGAACTAGTATTTTTTTCTTACTTGGGCGAGGGAGTTTCGAAAAACTATTTTTTTTCTAACGGAGCAGGGAAATTTTGGAAAAATAAATATTATCCTCTGATTGATACACGGGAATATTTAAAAATTATTATATTTTCTGACTTGGAAGACGGAGTTTTTCAAAACTAATTTTGTTCTGACTTGAATGAGAAAGCTTTGAAGAACTAGTATTTTTTTCTAACTTGAATGAAGGGGTTTTGAAAAGCGCATTTTTTCTAATTGGAACAGGGAAATCTTGAGAAAGTAGTATTTTTCTGACTTGGAAGAGGGAGTTTCGAAAAACTAATTTTTTTCTGATTGGAACAGGAAAAGTTTGAAAAATAAATATTTTCTTCTGACTTGAACAGGGGAATTTTCAAAAGTTATATTTTTTCTGACTTGAAAGAGTGAGTTTTGAAATCTAATTTTTTTCTGACTTGAATGAGAAAGTTTTGAAGGACTAATATTTTTTTGGCTTGAAAGATGAAGCTTCGAAAAACTAAATTTTTTTTCTCAAAATTTCCTTCAAATCATAAAAAAAACTCCCTACTTCCCGTCACTGATTTTTTTATTAATCAAATCTATTTTCAGAATTTCCCTGTTCCCACATGCTTTAATTTTTTTCTAATTCGAACAGGTAAAGTTTGGAAAGTAAATATTTTTTTTATTGGAATAGGGAAATTTAAAAAAAAAACCAGTATTTTTCTGACTTATGAGAGGGAGTTTCGAAAAACAAAATTTTTTTTTCCAAAATTTTCTCCAAGTCATAAAAAAACTCCCTCCTTCCCGTCCCTGATTTTTTTTATTAATCAAATCTATTTTCAAAATTTCCCTGTTACCACATGCTCTAATTTTTTTCTAATTGGAAGAGGGAAAGTTTGAAAAATAAATTTTTTTTTATTGGAATAGGAAAATTTTGAAAAACTTTTCTTTTTTCTGACTTGGAAGAGGGAGTTTCGAAAAGCGAATTTCTTTCTAATTGGAACAGGAAAAGTTTGTAAAATAAATATTTTCTTCTGACTCAAACAGGGGAATTTTCAAGTTATATTTTTTCTGACTTGAAAGAGTGAGTTTTGAAATCTAATTTTTCTCGGACTTGAATGAGAAAGTTTTGAAGGAATAATATTTTTTTGGCTTGAAAGATGAAGCTTCGAAAAACTAAATTTTTTTTCTCAAAATTTCCTCCAAATCATAAAAAAACTCCCTCCTTCCCGTCACAGATTTTTTTATTAATCAAATCTATTTTCAGAATTTCCCTGTTCCCACATGCTCTAATTTTTTCTAATTGGAACAGGGAAAGTTTGAAAAATAAATATTTTTTTTATTGAAATAGGGAAATTTTGAAAAACTAGTATTTTTCTGACTTGAAAAAGGGAGTTTCGAAGAACTAATTTTTCTTCTGACATGAATGAAAGAGTTTTGGAGAACTAGTATTTTTTTCTTACTTGGACGAGGGAGTTTCAAAAAACTATTTTTTTTCTAACGGAGCAGGGAAATTTTGGAAAAATAAATATAATCCTCTGATTGATACACGCGAATTTTCGAAAATTAATATATTTCCTGACTTGGAAGACGGAGTTTTTCAAAACTAATTTTTTTCTGACACGAATCAGAAAGCTTTGAAGAACTAGTACTTTTTTCTAACTTGAATGAGGGAGTTTCGAGAAACGCATTTTTTTTAATTGGAACAGGGAAATTTTGAGAAACTAGTATTTTTCTGACTTGGAAGAGGGAGTTTCGAAAAACTAATTTTTTTATGACATGAATGAGAGAGTTTTGAAGAACTAGTTTTTTTTCTGACTTGGAAGAGGGAGTTTTAAAAAGCACGTTTGTTTTTAATTGAAACACTGGATGGTCGAAAAATAAATATTTTCTTGTTTCTTATGATTCGAACAGGGGAATTTTCAAAAACTTGTTTTTTTTCTGACTTGGAAGAGGGAGTTTCGAAAAGCGAATTTCTTTCTGATTGGAACAGGAAAAGTTTGAAAAATAAATGTTTTCTTCTGACTTGAACAGGGGAATTTTCAAAAGTTTAATTTTTTCTGACTTGAAAGAGGGAGTTTTGAAATCTAATTTTTTTCTTACTTGAATGAGAAAGTTTTGAAGGACTAATATTTTTTTGGCTTGAAAGATGAAGCTTCGAAAAACTAATTTTTTTTTCTCAAAATTTCCTCCAAGTCATAAAAAAACACCCTCCTTCCCGTCACTGATTTTTTTATTAATCAAATCTATTTTCAAAATTTCCCTGTTCCCACGTGCTCTAAATTTTTTCTAATTGGAACAGGGAAAGTTTGAAAAGTATATATATTTTTTTTATTGGAATAGGGAAATTTAAAAAAAAACCAGTATTTTTCTGACTTGGAAGAGGGAGTTTCGAAAAACAAAATTTTTTTTTTCAAAATTTCCTCCAAGTCATAAAAAAACTCCCTCCTTCCCGTCACTGATTTTTTTATTAATCAAATCTATTTTCAAAATTTCCCTGTTCCCACCTGTTCTAATTTTTTTCTAACTGGAACAGGGAAAGTTTGAAAAGTAAATTTTTTTTTTATTGGAATAGGGAAATTTTGAAAAACTAGTATTTTCCTGACTTGGAAAAGGGAGTTTCGAAGAACTAATTTTTCTTCTGACATGAATGAAAGAGTTTTGAAGAACTAGTATTTTTTTCTTACTTGGGCGAGGGAGTTTCGAAAAACTATTTTTTTTCTAACGGAGCAGGGAAATTTTGGAAAAATAAATATTATCCTCTGATTGATACACGGGAATATTTAAAAATTATTATATTTTCTGACTTGGAAGACGGAGTTTTTCAAAACTAATTTTGTTCTGACTTGAATGAGAAAGCTTTGAAGAACTAGTATTTTTTTCTAACTTGAATGAAGGGGTTTTGAAAAGCGCATTTTTTCTAATTGGAACAGGGAAATCTTGAGAAAGTAGTATTTTTCTGACTTGGAAGAGGGAGTTTCGAAAAACTAATTTTTTTCTGATTGGAACAGGAAAAGTTTGAAAAATAAATATTTTCTTCTGACTTGAACAGGGGAATTTTCAAAAGTTATATTTTTTCTGACTTGAAAGAGTGAGTTTTGAAATCTAATTTTTTTCTGACTTGAATGAGAAAGTTTTGAAGGACTAATATTTTTTTGGCTTGAAAGATGAAGCTTCGAAAAACTAAATTTTTTTTCTCAAAATTTCCTCCAAGTCCTCCAAGTCCTTCAAGTCAAAATAAAAAAAAAATAAATATTTTCTTATAATAGGAACAGGGAAATTTTGAAAAACTAGTATTTTTCTGATTTGGAAGAGGAAATTCCAAAAAACTAATTTTTTTCTGATATGAATGAGAAAGTTTTGAGAAACTAGTATGTTTTTTAAGAATTAATTTTTTTCTGCATTATAAAAGAGAATTTTGAGAAACTATTTTTTTCTCATTTGAATAACACAGTTTTAAAGAACTATTTTTTTTCTGACTTGGACAAAGAGGTTTCAAAAAACTAATTTCTTCATAATTGGAAAAGGGGAATTTCGAAAAGTAAATATTTTCTTCTGATTGGAACAGGTGAATTTTGAAAAAAAAAAATTTTCGACTTGAAGGAGGGAGTTTTGAGATGCAAATTTTTTTCTTGAATCAGGGAGTTAAAAAACTCATTTCTTTCCAATTCGATTAAGGGTCTTTTTCGAAGAACCAATTTCCGGAGAAGGGAGCTTTGAAAAATGGCTTTTTTCATGCAGGAAGCATTGGAATTTACAAAATCAATATTGATCAAGCCGGAATAGAAAAATATTCGATTAAAATAATTTCCTCCTCCAAGTCAAGAAAAAAAATTCCCCCTGTCCCATCGCAAAAAAATGTAAATTTTTCAAAATTCTCCCTTCCAAGTCAGAAAAAATATTAGTTTTCTAAACTCCGTCCTCCAAGTAAAAAAAAATTCATTTTTGAAAACTCCCACTTCCAAAGCAGAAAAAAATATTCTTTCCAAACACCCTCTTTCAAATAAGAAATAAATATTGTTTTGTCAAAACTCCTTCCTTCGCGTGGAAAAATGATTTTGCAAAATTCTATCCGGATAAATTTTCGGACATGAAAAAAAAAACTATTTAGCGGTAGATTGCGCGAATTGATAACTAATGATCCTGGGTTCGATTCCTGGTGGATTTTATTTTTTATTGAATTCTTTTTTATACAAGATAGACATTTTCAAATTAAAATTCAATAGTGGGCGCCTATGCGTAACCTAATAAAAATATATTAACGCAATCCAACCGCGGGAAAGATTTTGCGGCATGTCAAGAGAAATAATAAAACCTCAGAGGCGAGTCTGCTTCTCGTCATGTCAGAAACACGTGGCCCGAAAACACTGAGCCTACTGTTTTGCTCTTGCACTTTGATTTGACCAAAGCCGACATTTTATCCACTTATAAAAATAAAAATTTAAATAATTAAAACCTATCAAATAATTATACCAACTGACATTTTTCCATTATATAATTTTTTCAGAACTTGCTTAAAAATTGAGACTTGGTATCAAAAATATCTATTTTAATTTCAGCCAGAAATGAACTGTCAGAGACTTCATTAAACAATTAAACACATAATCGAATTGGAGATATCAGATATAACATATTAACAATTAGTTAGCGTAACCTCTCCAGATAAATTATTCAGAATCGCTAAATCCGAAGCGTCAGTCACTTAGATCAATAATTCAAGTCCCTTTATTTATAATAATAACTAGAAAGGCCAATATCTAGTTGATTCTAAAAATGGTATCATCCAAATTTCTACATCTCTCGTGAAATATATTAAAAAATCATTTTCGGTAAAAATCTTCAAAACAGGCCCTTCTCTTTGGGGGGCCTGATTTCTTATTCTTATGCGGATAATTGTGATGGATGAGAGCGACGACATTGACTTCTTTTCTGCGTTTCACCTAAGCGCGGAGAAGAGTCACCTTGTCACGTTCGTGGGCCCAGCGATGAGGCCCGCAGGCCCAGTTCCCATATCACTGATGCAGAAATTCAAATTCGCCGTCATTAATAAAAATTAAAGAGACATCACTGGGCGCAGTGAGTGTGGGGTGAGCCTTTCTTTCGGGTCACCCCGGGGCCTTCTGGGTCCACAGCGAGGCAGCACCATCACCCTTTTATCTTACCTGGGCCCTAACAATAGCGTGAGACTATGGGCCCTTTGTACTCCACTTTTTGATGATCTGCATACGACGTTCATTTTGTCAAATCGGTGTTTAGTCTCTCTTCCCCCCTCTCTCTCTTGTTTTTTTTCTAGTCCTCGCCTCAGGCTCATGGGGTCTTATGGGACCGAGAATGAAGAAAGAAAATTTCGAATTATGATGGTGATGGAACGGCTGCTAATTCTCGCTTGGGTTAAGGTCGGATATTATAATTTCAATTTAGCTATGTTTTTTTTGGGTCGGGGAGATTGAAAAAAAAAATTGGGGAAAAACTCTGTTTTTTCTTGACTTCTTCCTGGGAGGGGGGAATCTAAATCCGGAAGCTCCTCATAGAGACTATCTTAGGTCCCAACTCTTGGGCTCAGCCACAGCGGTCAAGGACGCAGGATATGCAAAAAAGTCCAAAGCCCCTTTTTTGGGAGAGTCATTGACCCGGGAGTCTGCGTCAGGTCTGCGCAGAGTCTCACCTCTTCCGGAATCCCTGCACCGGGCAGGCGAGAAGGAGGCTGAAAAGAACAGAAAAAAGCAGAACTGGAATGGCCGGAACAAAAAAAAGGGGGTAAGTATTAGGATCAATATTTGACCCGGAGCCGGAGAAACAAAGAGAGAAGATGCTAGATTTATTCTAGAAAAGGGCCTCATTCTCTGCCGGGTGCTCATCCTTCCTCCAGATGCTCTAAAAACTTTTAAAAAATGTTTAGATTTTCGTTTCAATCTCATATTCGGGTTTTTACTTATCTAAAATCACCCTTCCACAGGAGATCGCCAGGGGAGTGGAAAACTGCAGAAAACCAAAACTCTTTTTTAGAGAGCTTAAAGAGCTCTGGAATTTTTTAGAGATTTTCAAAAGTATTTATTGAGTTGGTGAGAAAATAATGAGTCTTCGGAAATTATCGTCTAACCAGGCGTAATTGATCGGGAAGCAAAAGAGTACAATGGCTTCCTAACAGCGGTCTACTTTTGTGCCACAGGTAGTCTAATTTTGTACCTGCGCTGCGCTTTTTTATTGTTCACTCTTCCCGGTTCCCTTCGCGCTAATATCGATCAAATCGTGGCCGATCCGTCAACGCAAACCGAGGTGACGATTGGATGTTCAACCTGATAAATCATTCAAAACCCTCGGCCCGAGGCACTCTCGTTGACGATAAGTTGTAGACTCTAATTCGGGATCCTGTATAACAGTCCAATGACGACCTCTGCATTTTTCATGAAAGCTAAATTCGAATCGCTACATTCAATCGGATAAATTTCTCCCCAGCAACTTAACTACTATTATTTATCATTTTCTGATAAAGATGAAACATTTCGAGTATATTTCTGACTTGAAATTGGATCTTACATTTCAAGTGAGTGACTTGAGTAATTTTGTCGATAAGATTAGATTTCAGATGTTATAGAATCCTTTTTTAGAGTTTCTGCACTCTTTTGGCTTAATTTTTCACATTTATGCCCCGTTTCTAACCCTTTTCTGTTGTTCCGCTGTTTTGACAGGTTTAGAATGCATCTTTTAGTGACTCACCAATCAGGAAAGGTGATCAGAACGGCTCAGGACGCTTCTTGCAAAAGTCGCTCAAAAGTGGACAAAGAGACTCAGAATGTCTTTTGCAAAAGAGGCTCAGAACGCTTCTTGAAAAAGGCTCAAAAATTCTCTTTTAGTGTATTTTCAATTCTGCAAAAGTGGTTCAAAACTCCTTGTCAAAATAGACTTAGAACGCTTCTTGCAAAACTGGCTTGGAACTCCTCTTTTAGTGACTCACCAATCTGGAAAAAGTGATCAAAGAGACTTAGAACGCTTCTTCCAAAAGTGGTTTGAAAGTGGACAAAGATGCTCAGAATTCCTTTTGCAAAAGAGGCTCTTAACTCCTCCTCGTTTACTGACTCACCAGTCTAATGAAAGTGGTAAAAGAGGCTTAGAACGCATTTTACAAAAGTGTCTCAAGAATCTTATTCTCAAAGAGACTCAGAACGCTTCTCGAAAAAGTAGCTCATAAGTAGTGAAAGAGGCTCAGAAGGCTTCTTGGGAAAAAGGTTCGAAACTCCTCTTTTAGTGTCTTATCAGTCCGGCTCAGAACGCATTTTCAATTTTGCAAAGGCGGTTCAAAACTCCTCTGCCAAAAGTTAATCCGAATGCTTTTTCCAGAAGTGTCTCAAACGTGAAAAAAGAGGCACAGAACGCTTTTTGCAGAGTGGCTCATAGCTCCTCTGTTAGCGTCTCACCAGTCTAAAAAAAGTGATAAAAGAAGCTCAGAAAGCATTTTTAGAAAAGTGCCTTAAAACTCTTCCTCTCAAATAGGCTCAAAACGCTTCCAGCAAAAGTGGCTCATGACTTTCTTTTAGTGGCTCCCCAGTCTGGCTAAGAACGCATTTTCAATTTTGCAAAAGTATCTCAAAACTTCTCTGCTAAAAGAGGCTCAGAGAGCTTCTTGCCAAATTGGCTTAGAACTCCTCTCTTAGTAGCTCACCAATTTGGGAAAAGGAACCAAAAAGGCTCAGAACGCATCTTACAAAAGTGCCTCAAAACTTTTCTTCTAAAATTGGCTCAGAACGCTTTCAGTAAAAGTGGTTTATAACTCCTCTTTTAGTGGCTCATCAGTCTGCCTGAGAACTCATTTTCAATGCTGCAAAAGTAGTTCAAAACCCCTTGCCAAAATAGGCGTAGAACGCTCCTTCCAAAAGTGGTTTGAAAGTGGACAAAAATGCTCAGAACACCTTTTGCAAAAGAGGCTCATAACTCCTCTTTTACTGATTCACCAGTTTAATAAAGGTGGTAAAAGAGGCTCAGAACGCATTTCACAAAAGTGTCTCAAGAATCTTATTTTAAAAGAGGCTCAGAACGCTTCTGGAAAAAAGGCTCAAGACGCATTTTCAATTTTACAGAAGTGCCTCAAAACTTTTCTCCTAAAATTGGCTTAGAACGCTTCCGCCAAAAGTGGTTCATAACTTCTCTTTTAGTGGCTCATCAGTCTGCCTCAGAATGCATTATAAATTTTGCAAAAGTGGTTCAAAACTCGCCGCCAAAAAAGGCTCAAAACGCTTCTTGCAAAACTGGCTTAGAACTCCTCTTTTAGTGACTCACCAATCTGGGAAGTGATCAAAGAGGCTTAGAACGCTTCTTCTAAAAGTGGCTTGAGAGTGGACAAAGATGCTCAGAATGCGTTTTTCAAAAGAGGGTCATAACTCCTCTTTTACTGACTCACCAGTCTAATGAAAGTGGTAAAAGAGGCTTAGAACGCATTTTACAAAAGTGTCTTGAGAATCTTATTCTAAAAGAGGCTCAGAACGCTTCTTGAAAAAGGGGTGGTAAAAGAGGCTCAGAAGGCTTCTTGAAAAAAGGCTCAAATCTCCTCTTTTAGTGTCTCGTCAGTCCGGCTCAGAACGCATTTTCAATTTTGCAAAAGCGGTTCAAAACTCCTCTGCCAAAAGTTAATTCGAATCCTTCTTGCAAAAGCTTCTCAGAAGTTGAAAAATAGGCATAGAATGTTTTTTTGCAAAAGTGGCTCATAGCTTCTCATTTAGTGTCTCATGAGTCTAACAAAAGTGATAAAAGAGGCTCAGAACGCTTCCAGCAAAAGTGGCTCTCATGACTCTTCTTTTAGTGGCTCACCAGCCTGGCTCAGAACGCATTTTCAATTTTGTAAAAGTGGTTATAAACTCCTCTGCCAAAAGAGGCTTAGAACGCTTCTTGAAAAATTAAGTGGCTCATAATTCCTCTATTACTGGCTCACTAGATTGGTTCAGAACGCATTTTCAATTTTGAAAAAGCATCTCAAAACTTCTGTGCAAAAAGAGGCTCAGAGTGCTTCTTGCGAAAGTGGCTTAGAACTCCTCTTTAAGTGGCTCACCAATTTGGGAAAAGTGACTAAAGAGGCTCAGAACGCATTTTACAAAAGTGCCTCAAAAGTAGTGCAAAACTCCTTGCCAAAATAGGCTTCGAACGCTTCTTGCAAAACTGGATTAGAACGCATTTTCGATTTTGCGAAAGTGTCGCAAAACTCTGCTAAAAGTGGCTCAGAACGCTTTTTACAAGAGTGGCTCAGAGCTCCTCGCTTAGTGGCTCACCAATCTGAGAAAAATGATCAAAGAGGCTCAGAACGCTTCTTCCAAAAGTGTCTTCAAAGTGGAAAAAGAGGTGCAGAAAGCTTTTTGCAAAAGTGGCTCAAAAGTGGTAAAAGAGGCTCAGAACGTTTCTTGAAAAAGTGTCTCATAACTCTTTTTTTAGTGGCTCATCAGTGTGGCTCCGAACGCATTTTTAGTTTTGTAAAAGTGGTTCAAAATTCCTCTACCAAATGTAGCTCAGAAGGCTTCTTGCAAAAGTCACTCAAAAGTGGTAAAAGAGGCTCAGAAGGCATTTTCAATTTTTCAAAAGTGGTTCAGAACTTTTCTGTCGATTGAGGCTCAGAATGCTTCTTGCAAAAAGAGCTCAGAACTCCTCGCTTAGTGGCTCACCAATCTGGGAAAAATGATGAAAGAGGCTTAGAATTCCTTCTTTTAAAAAAGTAGAAAAGAGGCTCAATGCTTTTTGCAAAAGTGAATTACAACTCCTCCTTTAGTGGCTCACCAGTCTAATAAAAGTGGTAAAAGAGGCTCAGAATGCTTCTTGCAAAAGTGACTCAAAAGCGGTAAAAGAGAATCAGAACGTTTCTTGAAAAAGTGGCTTATAACTCCTCTGCCAAAAGTGGCTCAGAACGCTTCTTGGAAAAGCGGCTCAGAACTACTTTTTTCTAATCAAACCTTAATCTTTAATTTTTTTCTCCACATTCCTTCTTTTCATTCATCAATCACTTGACAATTCTAGTACAACAAAAAAAATTTTGACTCGTGCCAGGAAGGTCCTTAACGATACCATTAACTCCTTTTTCTATACTTTTTTTGTAGAACCCGAATTCCCTCATCATCGAATTACAAGCCCTCTCAACATTTTTTTATCAATCTTTTTTCTACGGTTCTCCTCTACTTTGTCCCCTAATCCTAATCCTGATTTAACCACTTTATAACCACATCTTGAGGTCGCTTTTTTTCGGTGATTAAAAACCCCAAATGAGTTCTATTTTGTTTCC
>JAUMHM010000001.1:17157489-17174280 GCA_032362435.1 Melikaiella ostensackeni | reverse complement strand
AACCAGGCCCTAAACTCAAAATTGAATTGCCTCATTTTACTCCATAAATACTAGAATTACATCCTTGGTTGTGCACTCCCGACCCCAATATTACAAGCATACATTGAACTTCCACAGAAAATTCCATTTTTCTCAAAAAAGGAAAAGAACAAAGTTTCTTATTTCTTTTTCAAGTGGTTTCACTGATTTGAAGGGCACTGTTCGGATAAATAATTGTTATCAATTAGAATTTTACAATTAATTAATTAATCACACAGAAAAAAAGCTTTGTTCTGAGACGAAAAAGGCTTAAGAACGTTGGAACCAGGTCCTAAACTCAAAATTGAATTACCTCATTTTACTCCATAAATACTAGAATAACATCTTTGGTTGTGCACACTGCACAAGCCCAGTATTATGAGCATACATTGAAATTTCCATAGAAAATGACATTTTTTCTCAAAAAAGAAAAAGAACAAAGTTTTTAATTTTTTTCAAGTAGTTCCACTGATTTAAAGGGCACTATTGAGATAAATAATTGTTACCATTCACAATTTCACAATTAATTAATTAATCACACAGAAGAAAGAGCTTTGTTTTAAGACAAAAAAGGCTTAAGAACGTTGGAACCAGGCCCTAAACTCAAAATTGAATTGCCTTATCTTACTAAATAAATACTAGTATCGAATCTTTGTTAGATACTCAGGGCCTTCTCCTGATTTGTATCAAGTCTTTATTCGGTGTGAAAAATTAGCTATTTTTCAGTGGCATGACTAAAAACGTGAAGGCCCCGCGACACAATTGTTTAGAAGGCCCCTTTGAACAAAGAGAGCAGTTTATATGATACAAAGCATTGTCCTATAATAATAAGAAGGCCGAGTTATAAATTGCTTACTAGTGAACAAAATTTTCGGAAAATTTTAAAAATAAAAGCTTCGGGGTCATCCACAAATTACGTAAGGTATTTTCCTAGAATTTTCAAATCCCCTCTCCTCATGTAAGATATCGTAAGAATTGCGCATGACCTCCTCCCTCTGTCCTCCAAAATATTATCATTGATAATAATAAATGTTTATTCAAACTATTATACTTTAGTCTATAAATCAGCTACATAACAAGAAAAAAGAAGAAAATTTTCATTTCTATTTAATTATCGTAGTAGAAAAGTCTATTATTATTTTTTTGATCGGAAATTTAATTATTTTGTTGAATATTCAACAATTTCGAGAAAAAGTCATTCTTTTTGGTTGAAAATTCATCTGTTTTGTTTGGAAATTCGTCTTTGTGGCTAGAAAATTCAACAGTTCGATTGAATTTCTTTTCTTTCATAAATGAAAATTTTTTTTGGTGTAAAATTCAACTATTTTGTTGAAAATTTGTCTTCTTTGGTAGAAAATTCATCCTTTTAGTTTGAAATGCAACTGTTTCAGTTGTGGATTCAACTATTTTGTTGAAAATTCGTCTTTTTGGATGAATTCAACTGCTCGGTTGAAAGTGGAACTACTTTGTTAAAAATTCATTTCTTTTGTTGAAGATTTATCATTTAAGTTGCAAATTCATCTCTTTAGTTAAAAATTCAACTTTGTTAATAATCTGTTTTTTTGGCTGAAGATTCATAATTTAATTAACTGTTTTGTAGAAAATTTGTCTTTTTGTCCTGAAAATTCAACATGTTGCATGAAATTTTTTTTTCCTTGCTGAGAAAAAAATCTTTCTTAGTTAAAAAATCCGTCTTTCTGGTTTGAAAATTCATCTCCTTTGGTTGAAAATTAATGTTTTTGGTTGATGAATCAAATATTTTTTGTAAAATTCTTATTTTTTCTAATTTATTTCAACTGTTTGGTTGAAATTTCATGTATTTTGTTGAAAATTCCTCGCTTTTGGTTGAAAGTGGAACTATTTTATTAGGAATTTGTTTTTTGGTTGAAGATTTATTATTTAATTAACTATTTTGTAGACAAGTTGTCTTTTTGTCCTGAAAATTCAACATTTTGCACGACATTTTTTTTCCTTGCTGAGAAAAAAATCTTTCTTGGTTAAAAAATCCGTCTTTCTGGTTTGAGAATTCATCTCCTTTGGTTGAAAATTAATGTTTTTAGTTGATGAATCAACTATTTTTTTGAACATTTTTGTTCTTTCTGGTTTAATTCAACTATTTGGTTGAAACTTTATGTATTTTGTTAAACATTCGTCTTTTTTTGGTGGGAAATTATTATTTTTTGGTTGAAAATTCATCTATTTAATAGAAAATTAATCTTTTTAGTTTAAAATGCAACTGCTTCAGTTGTGCATTCAACTATTTTGTTGAAAATTCGTCTCTTTGGATGAATTTAAGTGCTGGGTTGAAGGTGGAACTAGTTTGTTAAAAATTCATTTTTTCGGTTGAAGATTTATCATTTAAGTTGTAAATTCGTCTTTTTGGTAGAGAATTTAGCTTTTTTTAAAAAGAAATTCGTCCCTTTTGGTAAAAAATTAATCTTCTTAGTTAAAAATTTCAACTATTTGGTTGAAAAATTATGTGTTTCAGTTGTGGATTCAACTATTTTGTTGAAAATTCGTCTTCTTTTTATGAATTTACTGTTTTTGTTTTAAAATTAAAATATTCTTGGTTGAAATATCAACTATTGCATTTTTTGTTGTTAATTCATATTTTTAGGGTGAGAACTTACTTTTTTCTTTTGGTTGAAAATTCGACTGCTTGGTTCAAAAACGAAATACTTTGTTAAAAATTCATTTTTTTTTTGGTTGAAGAATCATCATTTAAGTAGAAGATTCATATTTTCGGTTTAAAATGTAACTATTTTGTTGAAAATTGTTTTTTTTTTTTTTTGAAAATCAATCTATTTAACTGAAAATTTCACTATTATATTTTTTGTTGGAAATTACTCTTTCTTAGTTGAAAATTTAACTATTTGGTTGGAAAGTAATGTATTTTGTTGAAAATTCGTCCTTTTGGTAGAAAAGTAATTTTCTTGTTTGAAAATGCTACTGTTTGATTGAAATTATTTGGTTTTATTTGGGGATTCAATTATTTTGTCTAAACTTCGAATTTTGGGTAGAAAATTAATCTTCTTGGTTAAAAATTCGTCTTTTTGGTACAAAACTAATCTTTTTGGTCAAAAATGCAACTGTTTGGCTGAAAATTATGTGGTTTGAGTTGAGGATTCAACTATTTTGTTGAAATTTCATCTCTTCTGGTTGAATTCAACTTTTTATGATTTAAAATTAAAATCTTTTTTTGCTGAATTATCAACTATCACATTTTTCGTCAAGAATTCATGTCTTTCGTTTGAAAATTCAAGTACTTGGTTGAAAATGGAACTACTTTGTCAAAAAATCATTTTTTTGGTTGAAAATTCATCATTTTAGTTGAATATTCATTTCTTCGGTTGAAAACTTGTTTTTTTGGGAGAAAACTAATCTTTTTGGTTGAAAATTTAATCATTTCGTTTCAAATTCATATATTTTGTCGTAAATTTGTCCCTTGTAGTAGAAAATTAATCTTCTTGGTTGAAAACTCAAGTTTTACGGTTGAAAATTTAGTTATTTGGTTTAGAATTGATGTATTTTGTTGAAGATTCGTCTTTTTGATAAACAACTAATCCTTTTGGTTGAAAATTCAACCGTTTCGTTTAAATCTCATATATTTTGTCGTAAATTTGTTTTTTTGTTTAGTAGAAAATTAACCTTCTTGGTTGAAAATACATCTTTTATAGTTAGAAATTAAATTCTTTGGTTTAAAATTTAATTATTTTGTTGAAAAGGCATTCTTTTTTATTTAAAAGTTAATCTGTTTCAGATGAAAATTCAACAATTTTGTTGAAAATTCGTCTTTCTTAGTTGAAGTGAATTGTTTTAAATTAAAAATTAAAATATTTTGTTATTGAAATAACAGCTATTACATTTCTTGTTGAGAATTCGTTTTTTTTGGTTGAAAATTCATTTAACTTTTTTAGTTGAAAATTCCATTATTTTGTTGACAATTCATCTCTTTTGGTTAAAAGTGGAACTACTTTGTAAGGAATTCGTTTTTTGGTTGAAAATTCATTATTTAATTAACTCTTTTGTAGAAAATTGGTCTTTTTGTCCAGAAAATTGAACACTTTGCATGACTTTATTTTTCTTATTGACTAAAAAATCTTTCTTGGTTGCAAATTCGTCTTTTCAGCTAAAAAATTCATCTCCTTTGGTTGAAAATTAATCTTTTTTGGTTGACAAATTAACTATTCTTTTGAAAACCTTGTTTTTTTCTCATTTAATTCAACTATTTGGTTGAAACTGCATGTATTTTGTTGAATATTCGTCTTTTTTGATAAGAAATTAATCTTATTGGTTGAAAATTCATCTATTTGGATAAAAATTCATCTATTCTGTTGAAAATGCAATACTTTTAGTTGGAATTTCAAAGAAAATTTTCTCGGAAATTTCACTTTTGGTCTAGCAGATCGAGTTTCAACTGAAAAGCATCCTTTTTTATTGAAAATTATTCTGTTTCAGTTGAAGATTCAACTATTTGTTAAAAATTCGTCTTTCTTGGTTGAATTTAATTATCTTAGATTTAAAATTAATATCTTTTTTTTGAAATATCAACTATTACATTTCTTGTTGAAAATTAATTTTGTTGTTGTTGAAAATTCAACTATTTTATAGAAAGTTAGTTTTTTTGGTTGAAAATTTTTTTTCAGTTGAAAATTCAATTACTTGGTTGAAAAATCATCTCTTATAGTTGAATGTGGAACTACTTTGTTAAGAATTCGTTTTTATGGTTGAAGATTCATTATTTAACTAACTATTTTGTAGAAAATTGGTCTTTTTGCCCTGAAAATTCAACATTTTGGATGAAATTTTTTTCTTTATTGACTGAAAAGTCTTTCTTGGTTGAAAATTCGTCTTTTTAATTTGTAAATTCATCTCTTTTGGTTGAAAATTAACTTTCTTTGGTTGAGAAATCAACTATTTTTTTTAACATTCGTGTTTTTTTTGTATTCAACTATTTGGTTGTGAATTCATGTCTTTTGTTGAAAAATCGTCTTTTTAGGTAGAAAATTAATCTTTTTTGTTGAAAATTAATCTCTTTCTTTGAAAATTCATCTATTCGAATAAAAATTCATCTATTTTGTTGAAAATGCAATACTTTTACTTGAAATTTCTGGGATTTAAAGCGCTACAAGTTAGATTTTGTAAAATTATTTAAAAAATCATAATGCAATTAATTACACATTTTTTAAAAAGAAATTTCACTTTTGGTCTAACAGATCGAATATCAGCTGGACTTTCTCCTAAGTTGTAATATCTTTGGATTTTTTTGTTAATAACAATTTTTCTTATGTAAGATCTCCCCCTCCCCCTCTCATAAGAAACAGTTAAATTTCACCAAAAAATTTTCTTATGTAATTTGTGGATGACCCCTTAAATAGATTTTTGCTGCCCAGCCTAAGAGGCCCCTCGCAGGAAGAGCCCCCCTCCCCCTGCCGCAATACGAGGTTTCAATGTACAGTAGTTACGCTATTGTTAAATAATGTTTAAAAAATAGTATGAAATTAATGAAAATAAAACTTTTAATGAAATAATATAATTAATAAATCGTAAATATTAAATAATAAATGACTAATAATTCATATATAATATTAAATGATCTTTAAATAATTTTTTTTATTTAAATAATAAAATATTACGATTTTGTCGATCCGGATATGCTCGATTGCCTAAAAGCTAAATCTACTCACACATCGAGATACAAATATATGCAGATTTGTACTCGTAAAGTAAACACGCTCAAAGGCCCGAGCCACTTGTCAGTGACTAAAACCGGTTGCGACTTTGCATCCGTGACGTAAGATCACCGATTAGGAGAGCAAGAGAGAAAACAAGTTGAGCAAAAAAGACGTGTGAACGCAAATTTATCATTCGACTGGCCCACTCCCGTCTTTTTTTCACCTCCGGGTCCTTCGTCCCCCTTCGTCCTTTCCTGGTCGCGTGGACCTCACGAAAAAATTCTGCATCTTTTTCACCAGCCTTGATGATTTTATTTGCAATTTATTATACAAAATGTATTAACATTATCCTGATTCTAATTTCTTTCTTCTGAAGTCTCAAACTATCCTATTTCTAGACCGAAAAAAAAAATTTTAGGTGGGGAATCGAACCCTAGACGGATCTCTGGGCACCAAAAGGGATACCTTAGGAAACTGAGTTTATTATTTTTTATTCATCAATTAACTTTACCTACTGAGTCACTTTTGCACTTGTTTTGGGGAGAGTTCAAGTGAATTTAAATTTAAATTTAGTAATTTAGTGAGTGTTTGTTTACATAGTTCTTAGAAATGGAAAAGAGGAATAAAAATCAATGAAGTATCGGGATGGTTCGATGAACCTTTGATCAAGTCGAGGATCCTCGACAGCATTGACATCAAGTCAAGCAGTGACCTAGGCATTGGTATTTTTTTTGTGTAGTATAGGGATTGAGTAATCGGCGGCTTCGCACTCGTAAAAGGTAAAGCACGTTTCCATAAGAGTGTTCTCACTGCCAATGCTGAGGCAGGCGCAACTATTTGAACGTGAAACGCTTTCCCTTGCAAGATATCCATTCTAACTTATTCCATTTTTACAACAAAAAATGATTAAAATAGCCAAAAGGAGGTTTAAAGCATTAAATTCCTGCCAATTTGGTTCATTTCTAACCTTCCTGAGTCAATTTCAATCATTTCTGATAATAAAAAAAAGTGGGAAATAGCTCACTTGGTTAAGGCATCGACAAGACCTAGCGCCTCGGAGGCCGGTGTTCAAATCCCGGTACCGGTATTTTTTTATATATATATTTTTTAATTCTGACTCTTTTTTATATTGAAATGAGATAGTCAAGCATAAAAAGATCAGTGGCGTAACAACTGTATTATAAGAGATAATTTTTCAATCAAATAGTTGAATTTTCAACTAAAAAAAAAAATTAAACCAAAAATGAAACAGTTAAATTTCAGTTAAAAAATTGATTGTCAACCGAAAAAAACTAACTTTCTACAAAATCGTTAAATTTTCAACCAAATAAAAGTTAATTCTCAACAAAAAATGTAATAGTTGATATTTCAAAAAAAAAAAGATTTCAATTTTAAATCTAAGATAATTCAATTCAACCAAGAAAGACAAATTTTTAACAAAATAGTTCATTCTTCAACTGAAACGGAATAATTTTCAATTAAAAAGGATACCTTTTCAACAGAATAATTAAATTTTAAACAAATAATTAAATTTTCACGCGTAAAATATGAATCTTCAATCAAGAAGATTAATTTCCTAAGACGAAAAATATATGAAATATATGAATTTTAAACGAAATGGTTGAATTTTCAACCAAAAAGATTAGTTTTCTACCAAAAAGACGAATTTTCAACAGAATGCATGAATTATAAACCAAAAAGTTGAATGCTCAATTCAAAAAGATACATTTTGAACAACAAAAAAAAAGAGTTTTTAACCGAAGAAATGAAATTCAACTAAAATGATGAATCTTCAACCAAAAAACATGAATTACTGACAAAAAATGTAACAGTTGATATTTCAACAAAAGAAGATTTTAATTTTAAATCATAAAAAGTTGAATTCAACTAAAAGAGATGAATTTTCAACAAAATGGTTCAATCTTCAACTAGAACAACATAATTTTCAACCAAACAATTGAATTTTTGACCAAAAAGATTAATTTTCTACCAAAAAGACAAATTTTCGACAAAATTGTTGAATCCCCAACTAAAACCAAATAATTTCAATCAAAAAGTTGAATTTTTAAACAAAAAAAATACTTCTCTAGCAAAAGGACGAATTTTCAACAAAATACATAACTTTCCAAACAAATAATTGAATTTTCAACTAAAAAAGAGTAATTTTCAACAAAAAATGGAATAGTTAAATTTTCAGTTAAATAGATTAATTTTCAACAAATGAAAAACGAATTTTCAACAAAATAGTTACATTTTAAGCCGAAAAGATAAATTTTCAACTTCAATGATGAATCTTCAACAAAAAAAAACGAATTTTCAACAAAGTATTTCATTTTTGAACCAAGCAATTGAATTTTCAACCAAAAAAGTGAATCCTCAACTTAAAAATATGAATTTTAACACAAAATGCAATAGTCAATATTTCAACCGGAAAATATTTCAATTTTAAAACAAAAACAGTTGAATTCCTCCAAACAAGACGAATTTTCAACAAAATAGTTGAATCCATAACTGAAACACATTATTTTTCAACCAAACAGTTGCATTTTCAACTAAAAAGATTAATTTTTTCCAAAAGAGACGAATTTCCTACAAAAAAGGGGAATTTTCTACCAAAAAGATGAATTTGCAACTTAAGTGATGAATCTTCATACAAAAAAATGAACTTTTAACTAACTAGTTCCACTTTCAACCCAGCAGTTAAATTCATCCAAAAAGACGAATTTTCAACAAAATACTTGAAGTTACATCCAAATAGTTGAATTAAACCAGAAAAAAACAAGAATTTTCAAAAAAATAGTTGATTCATCAAAAAAAAAAAGATTTATTTGCAACCAAAGGAAATGAATCTTCAAACCAAAAAGACAAATTTTAAACCAAGAAAGATTTTTGTCAATAAGAAAAAAAAATTCATGCAAAATGTTGAATTTTCAGGACAAAAAAACAAATTTTCTACAAAGCAATTAATTGAATAATGAATCTTAAACCAAAAAACGAATTCTTAACAAAGCAGTTCCACTTTCAACCAAAAGAGATGAATTTGCAACAAAATAAATGGATTTTCAACCAAATAGTTGAATTTTAATCCAAATAGATGAATTTTCAACCAAATAGTTTAATTAAACCAGAAAAAAAACAAGAATTTTCAAAAAAATAGTTGATTCATCAATAAAAAAAGATTAATTTTCAACCAAAGGAAATGAATTTTTAAACCAAAAAGACGAATATTCAACCAAGAAAGATTTTTTGTCAATAAGAAAAAAACATTTTCATGCAATATGTTGAATTTTCAGGACAAAAAGATAAATTTTCTACAAAACAATTAACTAAATAATGAATCATCAACCAAAAAACGAATTCTTAACAAAGTAGTTCCACTTTCAACCAAAAGAGATGAATTTTCAACAAAATACATGAATTTTCAACCAAATAGTCGAATTTTCAACCAAATAGTTGAATTTCAATCCAAACAGATAAATTTTCGACAAAAAAAGATTAACTTCCTACCAAAAAAGACGAATCTTCAACAAAGTACAAGAAATTTTAACAAAACAGCTGAATGAAACCAGAAAAAAACAAGAATTTTCAAAAAAATAGTTGCTTCATCAACGAAAAAAGATTAGTTTTCAACCAAAGGAGATAAATTTTTCAAACCAAAATGACGAATTTTCAACCAAGAAAGATTTTTTTGTCAATAAGGGAAAAAAATTTCATGCAAAATATTGAATTTTCAGGACAAAAAGACAAATTTTCTACAAAACAGTTAATTGAATAATGAATCTTCAACAAAAAAAACAAAATTGTTCAATTATCAAGTGAAACAGATTAATTTTCAATCAAAAAGGATTCCTTTTCAACAAAATAATTAAATTTTAAACCAAATAATTAAATTTTCAACCGTAAAATATGAAGTTTCAACCAAGAAGGTTAATTTTCTACTAAAAAAGACACATTTACGACAAAGTATAGGGGTTTTGAACGAAATTGTTGTATTTTCAACCAAAAGGATTAGTTTTTTTACCAAAAAGACGAATTTTCAACCAAAGAAATGAATTGTCAACAAAATAATTGAATTTTCAACTAAAAAAGATAAATAAATTTTCAACCAAAAAAAAAGGAATTCTCGACAAGAAATGTAATAGTTGATATTTCAACAAAAAGATTTTAATTTTAAATCATAAAAAGTTAAATGTGACCAAAAGAGATGAAATGTCAACAAAATATGTAGTTGAATCCTCAACTAAAACCATATAATGTTCAAACAAACATTTGCATTTTTTGACCAAAAAGATTAGTTTTGTACGAAAAAGACGAATTTTCAAACAAAATACATAAATTGTCAAACAAGAAGTTGAATTTTTGACTGAGAAGATTAATTTTCTACCAAAAAGACAAATCTTCGACAAAATAGTTGAATCTCCAACTAAAAACAAATAATAGTCGATATTTCAACTAACAAATATTTTAATTTTAAAACAAAAACAGTTAAATATATCCAAAGAAGGCGATTTTTCAACAAAATAGTTGAATGCACAACTGAAGCAGATGCATTTTAAACTAAAGAGATTAATTTTCTACCAAAGAAGAAAAATTTGCAACAAAAGAGTTGAATTTCACACACAAAAAAATTTCATTTGAGGAAGAAAAAAAATTCCATCGAATTGTCAAATTTTCAAGCAAAAACGATGACTTTTTAATAAAATTGTTGAATTTTTAACATAATAATTAAATTTTCAACCAAAAATATAATAGTAGACTTTTGTACTACGATAAATAAATAGGAATTATTATTATTTTTTGGTAGCTAATTTATAGATTAAACTATAATAGTTTAAATAAACTTTTCTAATATTAATAATAATGTTTTGGAGGTAGGATTTTGTTCAGTACTAAGCAATTTATAACTCAACCTTTTTATTAAAATAGGACAATGCTTTGTGTTATATGAATTGCACTTTTTTATTAAAGGGACCTCCTAAACAATTTTTCAGGAGGGCCTCCTCGTTTCTAGTTACGCAACTGATATTTGCATTTAAAATATTTAAAAAAGTATTTTTTAGCCTTACACTGTTTTATTTTGATGCATAAACATGTTTGAAATAAAAAAGATTGAAAAAAACCTATCAGTGCCGGGATTCGAACTCGGTACGACCCCAGGGTACCCGCGATTGCCGATGCCTTAACCAATTGAGCTATTTGCAACATTTTTTTCTATGATCAGAAATGATAGAAAATAACCCAGGAAGGTTAGAAATGAGTCAAATTTGCAAAAATAAACTGTTCGAAGCTGTTTTGACCACTTTTTCGCTAATTTTTTTCAAAAATTTACAAACTTACCTTTCTGCATTTGGTTATGGTCGGCGTTCATCTTGGCCTGCAACAGAAAGTGCTGCGCTTCAACAAGTAGAATATTTGTGTGCCAAGTTGGGCTTAATAATTAATTAATTAATTTTTTTTTATAGCAAACTCACCTCGTAACCTTGTTTCGCACTTCGACCACCTCCCCAGTAGTCGCTTTCCTTGTCATGAGGGTTGCATTGCTGAAAAAGAAACAAAAAATTTCTATTAGGTACATTTTATGTAATTAATTAATAATTGGGTTAGTGGACTGAGTGATCGACTTTATGTTCAAAAGCAGCATTCGAGGTTCGAATCCCAATCCAAACTTTTTTTTAATTAATTTTTTTCGGGTTCCAGAGGCTGCTTCATAATACACTGAAACCTCCATTTGACGGCCTTCAATATACCATCTTCTTAGAATTTCTTCCGGCTTCCATTCGTTGATGAGGAGGTCGAAGGGACCGAGAGAGAGAGGTCGATTGAGCGCAACGGAGACGAGTAGTTCCGTAGCCACAAAGCGGGCAGTTCAAACACTCGCGTGCATATTTCACATTTGTGTTCAAATACACGCGGAAAATTCTCTTTTCATTAATTAGGCTTCATTATTTTAAAAAATCGATCCTTTATGATAACAAAAATCTACATTTGTATAAAATACAGTTAATTAATATTATCTATTCCTACTGGAAATGGTTAACACGGCCCTGACTGTTTAAGATTTAGAAATTCTTGGAAGAGCCT
This sequence comes from Melikaiella ostensackeni, assembly GCA_032362435.1. Classification (NCBI taxonomy): domain Eukaryota; kingdom Metazoa; phylum Arthropoda; class Insecta; order Hymenoptera; family Cynipidae; genus Melikaiella; species Melikaiella ostensackeni. Next base: position 17,162,506 of record JAUMHM010000001.1, on the reverse strand, counting down.
CACGGTCATCGCAAGCTATACTCGCGACCGCCGTATTTTTTTGTAGCATCAATTTTCGTTAGGGGTAGTTTGGAACGTGGTGGTCTAAGGAGAATTATTTTATTTATTTTTGTTTGTTTGTCAGACATATTCTTGTTCACAGTTACATGTCACGTCTGCCACCCTGAACCACCCTTGAATTTCCTTCGCCTCGGGGCTACATCGTAACTTTGGTCGTTCGTTCTTTCGACCCTCGAAAGGCGGCTGATTGCTCGTCCATGCATTTTCCACGATGTTTCAAGATCGACTGATCTCAGTCTTTAAATTCAATGTGGTTTTTAGGTCGACAGAGTAAATTAAATTGATGGGCAAAATTCAACCAAAATTTATTTTTGAAAAAAACCATCTCAAAAGAAACCTCTCCACCAGGGTACTCAAAAATAATTTGAATTTTTGAATTTTGCAAACGCTACCCCATAGATTTCTTCATTTTTGTGAAAAAATACTGCCATAAATTTTCTTTAATTTTTAAATAATCGTTTAGAGGTGCCGCTAGGCTATTTTAGGTCTAAAACGAATTTTCTTAGTTTTCGAATTTAAAAAAATACAGATTGGAGGCTAAAAATGTTTTGACCCTTAGAAAGTATTTCTTATTTATTGAGAAATATCAAAATATGCTAAAAATTTTGTGAAACAAACAATTTTTTTTAAAGATGTTATCGGGTTTAGAATATGAAAATTTGTAATTTCGTTACAATTAATGGTTCGAAATGACCCCTAAACATTTTTTTCTTGATAATTCGCACAGGTTTTCTTCTGAAATATGAAGAAAATATTTTCCATAACGAATAAATTCAAAATATTTACACTTAGTGATAGAAAAAAATCTTGAATTTCGAAATACACATTTTTTATAGTTTAAAGATTCATATAATAATGTTAAACGTTTTTTAACAAATTCAGGATAAATTCATGAGGAGTCAGGATGAGTTCATAAGAATTCAGACTAAATTCAAAACAATTCAAGTTGAATTCAAAAGAATTCAAATTCATTGTGAAAAAATCCAAAAAATGAAAATTAAAAAATTTTTTTTTTTTAAATTTCTGTTGCATTTAGTAAAGTGAGGCTAAACAAAATTCAGGACGAATTTAACAGAATATAAGTGAATTAAAAAAAATGAACCAATGAATTAAATAAAATTAGACAAATTTTTGGCGAAATGAGAAGAGTTTGATGAAATTCATAAAAATTGAAGGTAAATTTTAGAAAAATGTAAGTAAATAAAAAACAATTCAAAAATATTAGCAAAATTTATTGAATTCATTAAGTTTGGAGTGTATTCAGAGAAACTGAAATGAATTCAAAAGAATTTTATGGAATGCCCTCAGAATTCAAGGTGAGTATAAAAGACTTCAGGGTGAATTAAAAAAAAACTTTTAAAAATAATATAAAATCCATTGAATTGAATATAATCAAGTGAAGATAGATGAATTCAAGTAAATTCAAAAGCATTCAAGGTAAAAAAATTAATAGAATACCAAAAAACTCAAACGTATTTAAAAGAATTCAAGGAAATTAGACGAAATTCACACGAATACAAGATGAATTTTCAAGAATTCAAGGTGAATTTAAAAAAATTTAAAGGAATTCAACAGAATTCATGAAAATTCGAAAATAGCTATAAACTTGAATTTAATAGATTGGATGGAATTTATACGAATCCAAGAATTAAAAAGAATTCAGGGCGATTTAAAAATAATTCAAGTAAATGCTGCAAAGTTTTCTAAATTTAAGAAATTAAGTTCAAAATAAATAAAAATTTAAATTCTTTTTAAACGCCCATCATTAGAATTTAATTTACATAGTTTGATTAAATTTAATTTGTTTCAATTTGGTCGCTCGATGCTTGGTTTTTTTAATTTCCAAGAATTTCGTAGTTAAATTTGTGTGCAAATTTGATCGTTGGATTCTTAGTTTTTTCAATTTCCAAGAATTTCGTAATCAAATTTTGAAAATAAAAAAAAATCATTGAATTAAGATAAATGGGAGTGAATAAAAATGTAATAAAATTCACAAGAATTAAAGTGAATTGAAAAGAATTCAGGGTGAATTAAAAAAATTCAAGAGAATACCAAAGGACTCCAAATTTTTTAAAAGAATTCAAGATAAATTAGTAAGAATTCAGGGCAAATTTCAAATGAATTCAAATGAACTGAAAAAAATTGTTTGAAATAAAATATTGCATTTCAATAAAATTTGAGTGCATTTAGAACAATTGAAGGAAATTAGAAGGAATTCACACGAATTCAAGATGAATTTTCAAGAGTTCAAGGTTAATTAAGAAATACTGTTTTTTCTAAAAGTCCTTGAATTTTTTAAATTATGCCTTCAGTGTCAGAAAAAAAACTGTTTTTACAAACTTCCCCCTTCCAAGTCTGAAAAAAGTACTGTTTTTTCAAAAGTCCTCCCTTTTAATTCTGAAAATTATACTAATATTTTTTAACTCTTCCCCTTCAAAGTCAAAAAAACATAATTTGGAAAACTCCCTCTGTCAAGTCAGAAAAAATATATTAAATTTTCAAAATATCCTTTTCAAATCAGAAAGAAAACTGTTTCTTCTCAAACTCCTCCTTCCAAATTAGGAACAATATTAAAACTGCTAAATTCCCCCTTCCAACTGAATTTTTTAATTCTCCCCTTCCAAATCAAAAAACATTACATTTTTTAAAACTTCAGAGTCAGAAAAAAATACTATTCTTCCAAACTTCCTCCTCCATGTCCGAAAAAATACTATTTTTTCAAACGTCCCCCTTTAGGGTCACCCTCCAAGTCAAAAAACATTACATTTTTAAAAATTACCCCTCCCAAGTCAGGAAACACTCTTTTTTTAAAACAACCTTTTCAAAGTTAGAAGAAAAACATTTCACTTTTTTAGTTTCTCCTTCCAAGTCAGAAAAAAAATACTTTTTCCTTTGAACTGCACCCTTTCAAATTAAAAAAAAAAACATATTAAGCTTTCAGATTTCCCCCTATCAATTCAGAAAAAGTACTAATGTTTTAAAACTTTCTCCTTCCAAGTTGAAAAACATTACATTTTTAAAACCACCCTTTCTAAGGCTTGAAAAAATATTATGTTTTGAAAATCCCTCCACCCTCTAAGTCAGAACAAATACTGCTTCTGCTTTTACGAAACTCCCTAGTAATAATTTTAAAAAAAAAACATTAAAATTTCAAATCAAACTCTTTAAAGTCAGGAAGAATACTGTTTTTCCAAACGTCCCCCTTCCAAGTCAGAAAAAAGTACTGTTTGTTCAAAAATTCCCCTCCCAATTTAGAAAAAATACTAGTATTCTAAAACTCTCCCCCTCCAAGTAAAAAAACATTACATTTTTAAAAGCTACCCCTCCCAATTCAGAAAATACTCTTTTTTTTAACACCCTTCTCCAACTTAGACGAAAAACATTTAATTCTTTTAGTTTTTCATTCCAAGTCAGAAAAAAATATACTTTCCTTTAAACTTCACCCGTTCAGATTAGAAAAAAACTTATAAACTTTTCAATTTCCTCCTTTCAATTCAGAGAAAGTACTAGTGTTTCAAACGTCTCCCCTTCCAAGTAAAAAAATATTACGTTTTTAAAACCTCCCTTTTCCGAGGCTGAAAAAAATATTACATTTTCAAAATACCCCCGTCCAAGTCAGAACAAATACTGCTTTCACAAATCTCCTACATCCAAATTAAAAAACATTAAAATTTTTATATTGATCCCTTTAAACTCAGAAAAAAAATACTGTTTTTCTAAGCTTCTCCATTCCAAGTCAGAAAAAAACTAATAATTTGAAACTCTTCCCCTCCAATTAAAAAAAAAATACATTTTTAAATACTCCCTCTTTCAAGTCAGGAAAAACATATTAAATGTTCAAAATTGCCCTTCCAAGTCAGAAAGAATACTGTTTTTCTAAAACTCTTCCTTTCAAATTGAAAGCAATATTAAAATGGTTAAATTCCCTTTTCCAATTTAGAAAAAATACTAATATTTAAAAAAATATATATTAAAATTGTTAAAGTCCGCCTTCTAGTTCAGAAAAAATACTGTTTTTCAAAAACTCCCCCCTTCCAAATGAAATCAAAAGCATTACATTTTTTCAATTTCCCCTTTCAAGTTAGGAAAAATACTTTTTTCTCAAAACTTAGACCTTACAAGTCAAAAAACGTTAAATTTTGAAACCAACCACCTTGAGAAAATAGAAATAAAAAGACTTACCCTATTTTAATTCACCAAAATCCTCCCCCAATTATAGAATTATACTACCCTCATTTCAATATCCATTAACTACTCACCCGCAAATATAATCAACCCCCAGTGGATTTCCTCCAAGAAGAAATGCGATTGAGAAACCTAATTATTTAAATTAAATTAAATAATTTCGTCTAGTATAACATGATGCTTTGTGACAAGCACGACTACAAATTGCGCATTTAACCGTCTGGCACATCAAACCTGCCCTTATCGTAGGAATGAAGGGCCGCAGAGAGCATCAAACTGAATGGTACACTCAATGATGAAAGTGAAGTCGCAAAATAATGGTTTAAGATTAAGTTGAAGTTTCAGGCGTCTAGAATGACAAATTTTTTTTCCTTTTTTCCAATGAGAATAATAGAATAAAAAATAAATTAAGAATTTCAATAAAAAATTAATGCCCTGAGGAGTCATTAAAAATTATTTTAAAAATTTTCAACATGCGGAAGAACACCGTAATTGAAGAAAACTAGCTGTGTATCTCCGTTTTCGAAACTAGAAATTAAATTTTATAATATAACCGAACAAGTTTCACATTTCTAACACTCATCTATCAAAAACTAGTCCCCCAACGAATCTGCCAAGAATTATTTTTAAAATTGTCGAATCTCGGAAGACCACCGTAACTGAAGAAAACAAGCCGTGTATCTCCGTTTTCGAACCTAGAAATTAAATTTTATAATATAACCGAACAAGTTTCACATTTCTAACACTCATCTATCAAAAACTAGTCCCCCAA
>JAUMHM010000001.1:17134945-17147107 GCA_032362435.1 Melikaiella ostensackeni | reverse complement strand
AAGTAACGATTTTTATAGTTACTGTTACTGAAAAAAATGTAACTAGTTACCACTTCGTTACTTACTTACAAAAGTAATTTCGTTACCACTATAGTTACAAAAAAAAGTAGCTAGTTACAGTAACTAGTTAAAAGGAACTATTTTTTTTAGTAGTTACTTCCCATACTATGTATAAGTACTTTTAGTACAAATTTACTGCATAACACAGAAATATTTTCTACTGTATGAGTACTTTTAGTTCAAAATATTACTGTATAACACAAAAATACATTCTACTATGTAGTACTTTTAGTACAAAATTACTGTATAACACAAAAATACTTTCTACTGTGTAGTACTTTCAGTACAAAATTACTGTATAACACAGAAATATTTTCTACTGTATGAGTACTTTTAGTTCAAAATTACTGTATAACACAAAAATACTCTGTACTATGTAGTACTTTTAGTACAAAATTACTATATAACAAAAAATACTTTCTACTGTGTAGTACTTTTAGTACAAAATTACTGTATAACGCAGAATACTTTCTACTGTATAAGTACTTTTAGTACACAATTACTGTGTAACATAGAAATACTTGTATAAATAATTTTAGTACAATAGTCATTTGTGATAACAGTGCGTAAAGCAGGTGATTTCAACGAGTGTGATGTTTGCAGTATATGCCGCAGGCAAATGCTGCAATCATACGAGTAGTAATCACCTGGTACGCACGTGTATGGCACACTATTTTTTGAAACACCCGACCGTGAAAGTGTTTTTGAGTTAAATTTGCGAATAATTTTGTAAATATTGACGCTAGAATTATTTAGAATCCCACCAATTTTATACAATTCCGGCAAAATTAAAAAAAATCTGCCGAACCTGTATACTGGAAAGTTTTTTTTTATTTTTCCATTAGGAATTTCCTAACCCTTAGTGTTAAAATAAAAAAAATTTCGCCGGGTCTGTATACTTGAAAATTTTTTATTTAGCCGCTAGGGGTTTCCTAAAACCTAGCGGCAAAACTAAAAAAATAATTTTGCCGGACCTGTATACTTGAAAATTTTTTTATTCTTGCCCCACCCCCCTCCACTCTATTCTCTTTTCTCTCCTTTCTCCATTGGTCACCAACCACCTGAAATGAATTCTGAATCCGCCTTATACAGGTAAATGGTCAGAGAAGTACATCTCAAATAACTACAGGCACTGTGTTGAAAAGAGCCACTTCACACATTATTTAGAGAAACATAAAGTGCAACTTTAGTGGTGGATGTTGCAAAATATTACTGTATAACACAGAAATATTTTCTAGTGTATAATTACTTTTAGTACAAAATTACTGTATGACACAGAAATACTTTCTAGTTTATAAATACTTTTCTTACATAATTAATATATACTGTATACTTTATAATATAAGTACTTTTATTACAAAATTACTGTATGACACAGGAATACTTTATAGTGTAAAAGTACTTTTAGTCAAAAATTACTGTATAACACAGAAATACTTTCTCGTGTATGAATACTTTTAGTACCAAATTACTGTATACTGTATACTTTATAGTATGTATAAGTACTTTTATCACAAAATTACTGTATAACACAGAAATACTTTCTAGTGTATAACTGTATAAGTACTTTTAGTCCAAAATTTTTAGTGAAAACGGCAGATCATAACGCAAAATTATACAGATTATAAAAGATGCGGCTCATCAAAATGAGTATTTTTCATTCATAATTTTAAATCGAATTATGTATATTAAGGACATATGCGAAGAGAATTGTTATAAGGAAAAGGAAGCATTAATCATCTATTCCACTTACTGGGATGTCTTTAATACACATTTAAATTATGTTTAGCTTTTGAAAAAAAATTCATATAAACATATAAAATTACAATTCTTGACAAATTGGTTTATATGAATTGTTTTTCAAGAACACAAAAATAATTTAAATGCATATTAAAGATCTCTCAGTAAGTGGAATAGATGATTGACGCTTTTTCATAAACATTTTCTTCGCATATCTCCTTAACTATCCGTAATTTAAAAAAAAATTGTATTGTATAACACGAAAATACTTTCTAGCGTATAAGTACTTTTAGTACAAAATTACTGTATATAACAAAGAAATACTGTATAGTGAAGAAGTACTTCATAATAAAGTAATACTTTCTAGTATATCAGTACTCTTAGCACAAAATTAATGTATAACACAAATACTTTCTAGCGTATACTTTTAGTACAACATTACTGCATAACACGCAAATACTTTCTGGTGTACAAATACTTTTAGTACAAAATTGCTGTATAACACATAAATACGTTACAGTGTATAAGTACTTTCAGTACAAAATTACTGTATGACACAGAAATGCTTTCTAGTGTATAAGTACTTTTAGTACCTCATAATACAGAAATACCTTATAATGAAGAAGTACAGATAATACAGAAGTAACTTTTGTACAAAAATACTGTATAAAAACAACCTTAATTTGGACTTATTTTTTACGATTTCGCTACTCTTCAAAAATGAAAAAATCGTAAATAAATGAAAATAGAAATGACGAGAGGTGCAGAGATTCAAACCTTAAAATTCTTCAGAGTCTGTTAACTTTTATTCGTTTTTCGCAGTTGGTCTCTGCGTCTAAGATAATTTTTTTTTCTCAAAGCTCGAATAAGTCGATGCAGGGAATTCCCGCGAATTGTGAAATGGCAAACGGTGTTGACGCCCGCCGCGATCGCCTCTGTTTCTCTTTTCTGTCGCCTGCCTATAGTTTTTCTTTTTTTTTTAACTTTTAATTTTTTTTCTTTTCCTACTCGTTCTTCTTCCCCCTTCCATCCTTCTTTCACCTTTTCGTTTCACCTCTCTGCTCTTTCGATTCGGGACCATCCAACCGGACTACTGCAGATCGATGGACCGAGCTCATCCGACAGCGGACCACTGACATTTCCAGAGTTATCTGCATAATTCACTACGGTGTACATTATCGCGAACCGGGCAAGATGACCTCGGGATTAAAAATACCCGAAGTGCGGGATAGGTCGCGGCAATACGAATTTCAAATGCCGAATTGCGGGATACAGCTAGACAGTTTTCGCAGCTGGATCTTCGCGCCGAATGAATATTTTTATATTTTAGGATTTTCTGTAATTTCATGTTTTTTACGTGGGGACGTTTTATTGGAATTCTACAAACATGAGCAGAAAACAAATTAAAATCATTTTTTTTATATTACTGTAATACTGCATAATAATTGTATACTACATGGTACTGCAAATCTTTACTACATACCACACTTTTGTACTACAAATTATTTCTGTATTATAAGTACTTTTGTACTAAAAAGTATTTATGCGCTATACAGTATTTATGAACTGAAAAGTATTTCTGTGTTATACAGTATATAGTGTTTTGTGCTAAAACGTATTTTTGTATTAAACAGTATTTAAATACTGAAAGATAGGTCGCGGCAATCCGAATTTGAAATGCCGAATTACAGGCCTCAGCTAGACAGTTTTCGCAGCTGGATCTTGGCGCCGAATGAATATTTTTATATTTTATGATTTTCTGCACTTTCATGTTTTTTATGTGGGGAAGTTGTATTGGAATTCTACAGCAAAGAGTAGAAAACAAATTAAAATAATTTTTTTTATATTACTGTAATACTGCATAATAACTTTATACTACATGGTACTGCAAATCTTTATTGTATACCACACTTTTGTATTACAAATTATTTATGTATTATAAGTACATATTTACTAAAAGTACTTCTGTACTAAAAAGTATTCATGCGCTATACAGTATTTATGAACTAAAAAGTATTTCTGTATTATTCACTATATAATGTTCTGTGCTAAAAAGTATTTTTGTATTAAATAGTATTTAAATACTGGATGATAGGTCGTGGCAATCCGAATTTCAGATGCCGAATTACGGGCCTCAACTAGACAGTTTTTGCAGCTGAATCTTGGCAAGGAATGAATATTTTTATATTTTAAGATTTTATTGCAATTTCATGTTTTTTACGTGGGGGAGTTTTCTTGGAATTCTGCAGAAATGAGCAGAAAGCAAATTTGTTGAAAATTCAACGCCTTCTAAAACAATTTCTGTTGGTTTTAGAATATTGTAAATCTTCTGAAAGTGGAAGCCGTAGCTAGGTAAATCTAAAGAAACACTTTTAGAAAGAAATAATTAATTTTCACGCCAAAGAGATTTGTAGCCCAAAATAGAAAAGATGAAATTTTTCTTCCACACTGAAATTCAAAATTTTCTAAAACATTCCATGTCTGAGAAATATTTTGTGGGTCATGACTAACCTACGAATGTCATTAAAAAGTGTAACAACTATCACTCGAAAGTTACGAATAAAGTTTTATAAAAATTAAATTTGGATATATATTTCTGAAATACAAAAGTAACCAAAAAAGTAACGATAGTACTTATACACTAGAAAGTATTTCTGTGTTATACAGTAAATTTGCACTGAAAGTACTTATACACTAGAAAGTATTTCTGTGTTATGCAGTAAATTTGTACTAAAAATACTTATTCACTAGAAAGTATTCCTGTATTACACAGTTCTTCTTCACTATACAGTACATCTGTAATAAAAAGGGTTTGTCGATTATTATATAAGTTTTTTAAAAGAATATTTTAATATTGTTCACTCGAAGCGTAACTTGAATGTTCCGAAACTTTTCTTGAGCAACTTTTAATCAATTATCGATCTCAAGTAGACAATTACTATTCATTCCAATTTGCTGATTGTTGTTTTTTAAAATTATTTTGTACAGATAAAGTCCGGTTTGTCTCAAAAATGGACATGATTTTCCTGCTTTTGTGATTGTGTTAACGAAGGATGATGCGATGCCGAAAGTATTTTGTTTCTCGTCTGGCTTGTATCTTGAAAGTCAAAATCAACACAGATAGCATCCTCCTCGGATGGAATATTTATCATCAATTGAGCGGACTTAAGAGACGGTCGATTGTCAGGGTCAGGTCTTGAAACTCCTAGATTCTTGGGACCGGTTTCTTTTATAAAAAGGTACCAAAAGAATAAAAAAAGTGAGAAACAAGCGGGTCCATATTGCAGATATGCTATTCAGCATCGATTCGCCAACTTGCTGACTACAAAAAATTACGTAATCAGTAGACACTGTCCTTCTGAGTCTCGGAAGTGCATCTCATTTCTTAAATCCAAGCTCGAATAGCTCCATCCAAACTGAATTAATTTAATTCGTTTTTAAAAAACATTTATCTCATATCAGTGTCAAAATGAAATTATTAAGGTTCATTTTAAACCGTAAATATCGTAAATAATTTCACTCGATATTTTTTTTAGTAGGAAATTAGTATCAAGATTCTATTAGTGGCTAATCCCAGTATGTAAAAGCGTTTATTTTCGAATGTTTATAAATTAGGCGTTTCAATACAGATCTGTATCCTTATCAAACCATTTTTCTTAACAAAAGATCGTTGAAACTAGAAAAACACAATATTTTTTAATATCATTGTACATGTAGTATTATTTATAACCTAACAAGAAACAAAGAAATCTAATGCTAAAAGAGAAAAAATATATTTACCTCATCGGAGAAATTGAAGATAATTGAAAAAAATTAAAATAATGTTGTTTCACATTTTTGTAAAGATTTAGCTAAACATTTAGATATATTATGTAACGGTGAACCTGGAAAAGAAATGATAGGTCTCAGAGGACAGTTTGTTTTATGCAGTTTTGGTTAACCATAAAACCTAGGTAAATTACCATTTGTGCTATGATAAAAGTTATATTGGTTTAAATTGATAATTTTTCTATTTTTAAGTTCTGTTAGAAGAAATGTGAGTTGAGCTTCTACTTTTTTTGTAGGATCGAAGTTTAATTTTTCATAAGATGATTTATCATTTGAAACTTGTAAAGCTTTTATGATGTGATTTTGTTTATTCATTATAATATTTTTATTAACTTTTATCAGCAATAGTTGAAATGATATCTTTATTAGTTTCTCAAAAGATTGCAGTTTTTTTGTATTTTTGTTTAAATGCAAGATCAGTTGTATTTTCGAGCGCAAAAAGTAAGACGGAGTCTGGATACAAATTACAAGACGGACTCTGGATACAAATTACAAGACGGACTCTGGACCAAATTTTTCTCACTTTTTACTAGATGGAGTCTGGTTCAGAGTCCATCTTGTAATGATGATCCAGACTCCGTCTTGTAAAAAGTGAGCAAAATATGACCCAGAGTCCGTCTTGCAATTTGTATCCAGGGTCCATCTTGTAATTTGTAACCAGAATCCGTCTTGTAATTTGTATCCAGAGACCGTCTTGTAATTTGTATCCAGAGTCCGTCTTGTAATTTGTATCCAGAGTCCGTCTTGTAATTTGTTATCCAGGCTCCGTCTTTCTTTTTGCGCTCGAAACCACCCTATATATCTACTGAAAATTATTTCTACTAAAAGAAATACCAAATTTACCTCCAAGACTTATCGCTTCTTTTATATCTTCAGGTATGGGTTTTTCAGACATGTTGATAACCCATTTGTTATGATCTGTAACTAATTTACATTTTTGCACATGTCCGTCTTTAATTATTGTTTAAAAATGTAACTCTATAGTTTTTAAGATAATCTAGGATATTTTCCTGCGATTTTTAAAATTTTCTACAATGTTTATTCAACAACATTTATTTGATTTCAAGTTTTTTTCTGAAAAAATGGCATTAAAATTCAAATCCATATTTTCTTTGAAGACAGATAAAGATGATTGAATTTTTAAAATCGCGATGTATAATTTGTAAATTAATCATTTTTAACGAATTAGTTTGAAGATCCTATTTTAAGAATGCTTTAATTTTCCAACGAAGCTTGGAATTGTTTAATTTTAAACGCTTTAAGTTTGAATTCACTCATTTTGGAAGTTTCCAATTAGAAAGTATATAATTTTCAACGTTTTTAGAATAATTAAACTTTAAAAGTATACAATATTGAAACTCTTCAATTTTGAACGCTGAAAATGACTAATTCTTTTTTGGACAGAAATAACATTTTTTAGTAAAAAAAATCTATCCAAACTTTGAATGTCACTTCATACTACATGATGATAATTATTAATAATATTTATCATCTTTAAAATTTCTATGATTTCAATTTGAAGTTAGTTTTGAGTACGCATTTCTAAAACAGTTTAATTTTTGAGATCTTGAAACTAAAGTTTCTTTGTTTTAAAACAGGGTGTCTACTCAAATCTTGGAAAAAAAATCCCTGACAATTCCAGGTTTTTTCCAAGTAATTCTAGATTTTTCCAGGAATACATAATTTTTTTTATTATGGAGCACTTCAAGGAACATAATAATTGAATAACCCTAATTTATTATCCACTCGCGAATGGTTAAATTTTAAGTAATTAATATGAAAAAATCGGAATATGTATCCAATTTAGCGAGTTTATTGTAAATAATGTTTTTTCATCCCTTATAAATATCTAAATGGGTGAAATAATAAAAATTTTGTTGAAAATTCATATTTTCGATTCAGAAATTCCACTGTTTTGTACAAAATTTGTATTTTTGGCTTGAAATTCCAATAGTTTGGTAGAAAATTTAACTATTTGGTTGAAAATTAACTTTTTTATTGTAAATTCATACTTTTTGACTTGAAAATTCAACTCTTTTGTTGAAAATTCGTCCTTTTCGTTTAAAAACTTATCTCTTTTGGTATAGCAATTACTTTTTTTTTGGTTAAAAATGCAACTGTTTGGTTGAAAAATAATCTGTTTTGATTGAGGATTTAACTCTTTTGTTGAAAATTCGACTATTCGGTTGAAAATTAAATTTTTGGTTGAAAATTCATATTTTCGGGACGAAGATTCAACCCTTTTGTACAATATTCGTTTTTTTAGCTTGAAATTTTAATAGTTTGGTATAAAATTTGACTATTTGGTTGAAAATTCAAGTGTCTGGTTAAAAATGAACTTTGTGTTGGAAATTCATATTTACAGGTTGAAAATTCATATTTTCGGGTTGAAAATTCAATTCTTTTGTTAAAAATTCGTCTTTTTTGTTTAAAAATTCATCTCTTTCGTCAGCAATTTTATATTTTTTGGTTGAAAATGCAACTATTTGATTGAAAGATAATCGGTTTTGATTGAGGATTCAACTATTTTGTTGAAAATTCATATTTTCGGGACGAAGATTCAACCCTTTTGTATAATATTCGTCTTTTTGGCTTGAAATTTTAATAGTTTAGTAGAAAATTTAACTATTTGGTTGAAAATTTGAGTGTCTGGTTAAAAATTAACTTTTGTGTTGAAAATTCATATTTTTGTGTTGAAAATTCATATTTTTGGGTTAAAAATTCAACTTTTGTTGAAAATTCGTATTTTTGGTTTAAAAATTCATCTCTTTCATCAGCAATTTCATATTTTTTGGTTGAAAATGCAATTGTTTGGTTGAAAAATAATCTGTTTTGATTGAAGATTCAACTATTTTGTTGAAGATTCAACTATTTTGTTGAAAATTCAACTATTTGATTGAAAATTAAATTTTTTGTTGAAAACTCATATTTTCGGGACGAAGATTCAACCCTTTTGTAGAATTTTCGTCTTTTTGGCTTGAAATTTTAATAGTTTGGTAGAAAATGTAACTATTTGATTGAAAATTTAAGTGTCTGGTTAAAAATGAACTTTTGTACTGAAAATTCATATTTTCAGGTCGAAAATTCAGTTTTTGCTGAAAATTCAACTTTTGTTGAAAATTCGTCTTTTGGTTTGAAAATTCATTTCTGTTGGTAAAAATTTTATCTTTTTTGATTAAAAATGCAACCTTTTGATAAAAAATTAACCTGTTTTGGCTACAGGTCCAAATATTTTGGTAGAAAATTCAACTCTTTCCTTGAAAATTAATTTTTTTTGAAAATATATATTTTCGAGTTAAAAATTTAACTGCTTTGGAGAAAATTCGTTTTACTGGTTCAAAAATTCATCTCGTTCGATAGAAGTTTCATCTTTTTTGGAAAAAATTCATCTTTTTTGGTAGAAAGTTGAGTATTTAACTGTTTTTTTTAATTCGTCATTTTTTGGTTGGAAATTCAACTACTTGATTGAAAGTAGAACTATTTCGATAAAAATTAATTTTTTCGGTTGAAAATTCATCTTTTTGGTTGAAAATTGAACTATTTTGTTAAAAATTATTTTTTTTGCTGAAAATTAATTTTTTCAACTAAAAATTTAACTATTCCATTTTGGATTGAATTCAACTATTTTTGATTCAAATGAGTTAATTAATAAAAATAAATAAAATAAAATAATTAATTGAATTTAATTAGTCTTCATTATTAAAAAAGGTCCATCCTTTATGATAACAAAAATCTACATTTTCACAAAATACATTTAAGTCATATTTTTTATTCCTGCTGAAAATGGTTCATACCACCCTGACTGTTTATATCGTAGAAATCTTTATTCTTGGAAGAGCCTCACGGTCATAGCAAGCCATACAAAATCATTTATTGTCTTGAAAAAAAAATTGTATAGACTTAGAATCCATCAAAATCAATGCAAATGCACTAAAGGAACATAAAGAATCAATGTAATGACTAACTTAATTGTTATAAACAAATTTTATATCGAATTATATAAATATGAGATTTGTGTACAGAAAACAAATTTTTCTCGACTATAATTGTTACGATTCGATATTTGAGGGTTATATAATGGCGAAAAATCTAGAAATAAATAATTTATGCTGTCAACAAATTTTATGAACAAATATTCAGAGTATGATATTTTCATACGGGAAAATATCTTTCTTACCTGAAATTAATGCAATACGTTATGAAAATTCTACCCAGTACTAAAAAATGCTACAAATTAACAATTTAGATTGTTATAAATAAATTATATTAAAAAATACTCAATTATAACATTTTAGCATAGAAAAAAATTTTTTCACTTAAATTACTGCAATACGTTATGTAAATTTTAACTAGTTGCGGAAATTGTCATAAATTAAAAACTGATATTATTATGAACAAATTATATAAACAAATACTTGACATTGTCGCTAATTATAGACAGGATTATTAAAAAATGGTATAAATAATGCCATTTATTTTCAACAAGTAATTTTTGTCAAGACAGATTTTTCCTGTGCGAAAATTAAAGTATTTGTTTATAACAATAGTATTTAATATTATATAATAGTAATTTGAGCGAAAAAAAGAACATTTTTTCCTATGCGGAAATGTTGGAATTGAGTATTTGTTAATATGATTTATTTATAAAAATATAAATTGTTAATTTATAGCATTTCTTAGTACTGAGTAGAATTTTCATGACTTATTGCAGTAATTACAGGTAAGAAAGATTTTTTCTGTTTAAAAATATCAGACTCTGAATATTTGTTGAATATATGTTTTTTCTTGAAATACCTTGAGGTTCAAAAGTCAACATTTTATGCAACATTTTTTTCTTGATATTGAACAACAATTTTTAATTGATAGCTTTAATGATTCAACAGTTTTAAATTGAAATCCTCCCGAATCGATAACAATTTCAAATTCAAATATTAAAAATGTCAGGAAAATTTCACTATAAAGTTTTTCAAAATTTAGTATTGAAAGTCTTGGTAATGAAATCTAAAATCATTAAATTTATAACACACTCATTTATTACTCATTTATAAATTAAGAAATGAATTTAAAATTGAAAAACATTTGATTGGAAGATTTCAAGAATGAATAATAATTCTAAATGAAGTGTTACAAATTGAAGGATTTGAAACAAAAAAAGTTAAAAATTAAATTGTTTAAAATCAAAATAGATAAAAATTGAACTATCTGAAATTAATACTTTAGTAATTGAATAATTTCTTCAATTTCAAATGGCTGCAATTTTAGAGTTTTAAATTTTCATGTTGAAAGCTGAATTTTCAATTTTTCCCTTTCATAAGTTTTAATTTTGCAATTGAAATTTAAATAGTTGAATTTTGAAAAGTACAATTAACAATTGGAAAATTGCTAATTTTGAAACGATTTAAATTTACTTGAAATAATTGAAATTTTTAAGGGTTTGAGGAAAAAAAAAGTTTTAATATCACAATTCTTGGTAATTAAAAATCTCTTCAGTTTTAAATGAATTTCGAATTCGTTTAATTTTCAACGTTCCGTAGTAGAATATTTTTTTATTTTTAATGTTTCCTTTTTAAAATTCTAGAATTTAAGAAGCTTAGACTTTGAAAAATTCAATTTATTTTTCAATTTCAAAAATTCAAAACTTTTAAATTTTAAATTATTTAATTTTGAACGCTTTTAATTAGAAATAATAAAATTTCATTTCTTTGAATTTTAAATTATCCAATTTTCAAAATTCTAATCTGAAATTATTCAATTTCAAACGCTTTCAATTGGAAATTATGTGCTGTCCGCTAATCACAGTCACTGACAGTCAAATTCTCGCGCGCGCTCTCCCATCACTTCCCCCCATGCGGCGGTTCTCCGCAACGAGGGAGCCGAGCCTGGGCTCGGTGCGCAACTTCAGATTGGGCTCGTTCGTTCTCTGATCTTCAAATTAGATGGTACTTGAAAAATAAAGGGCTTCTGATTTTTATTTTACATTAAGATGTGGAGGACCAAAGTGCAGTATGGTGAATAAGAAAATAGTGGGGGGGGGGGAAGGAAATTTAAAATGGGCAGTTGGGACGAAAAGAATTTAAGAGAATTTAGAAAAAATGGAAAACGAGAAGGTCGGTAGTATGAAAGAGGAAGGAGTGGACATGCTGCTAGAAAAACTTAAAAGAGTGATTGATAAGGTAAGGGAGGAGGCGAGACCGAAAAGAGATGGAGATGGGGGAAAGAGAGGTTGATGGAACGACGAATGCAGGGAAAGTAAGGACATGATGAAGGAGAGTGTAAGAAAATGGAGGAAAGGGGAAATGGAGAAATGGGAACTGAACAGAAGAGAAAGAGATTACGAAAGAGATTTGAGTGAAAAAAGACAAAGGGAGAAGGAAAGGTACATGAAAGAAGTCGAGAAAGCGGTAAAGGAAGGGGGGTGGACGAGTAGAAGGAATATTTCGTGAGACTGCTAGAGGCCGTGGAAAATAGGGTAGAGGGTGAAGGAAGAAAGGAAGAAAGAGACGACCATGAAAGAGAGAACAGTAGAATAGATAG
>JAUMHM010000001.1:17088716-17134845 GCA_032362435.1 Melikaiella ostensackeni | reverse complement strand
AGGGAAAATAATTATTTGAATACACCATATTTAATGTCTATTCAGTTTCGCAAAATATCTGTTCAAATTTCTTTACTGGGTTTACGCATATATATATATATATATATATATATATATATATATATATATATATATATCGATATATTATAAATTGGTATGACATATATGCACATGTATATGCATATACATACATACAGATGCATATACATATGTGTATGTATTATGCATAGGTATACAATTTATGGACCGTAAATGATTTTGACTCTTACGACCACTTGAATAACATGATTCTGTATCGGAAATATGATATAAGGATAGGTTTTCCGTTCCCCCTCGAATCTCATTTGTAATTTTATACACACATTGTATCTCCTGTTTGAGGAAATGAGAACCGTCGGCGTGCCGCGGAGAACTGGTTAATTGATTCACGCTCGACTGCCAGTCGATTTCGTATCGATTGAGATAATAGGACCGACGATTTACGATTGCGTACATTTCTCGTGTATATCTAGCAGTCATGGCTTACAGGTGGTTACTTTCAAGGCTCATGGCACTTATAAAGTGTACATAGACTTTCGACAGTCGATTTTATGTCTCACTTCCCGTTTTTAACATTCAAATCACTTCGCTGAATAATTATTCTAAAGTACAAAAACATAATTGTTCTATTTTATGCCGCGATATATATTACGTGCATTTCTGCGGTTTTTGGCCTCAGGCATACGATGACTTTAATTTTTTAACTTCATAGTGAGGAAACCTGATCAACAGATATCTGTTGTATCGGCACGCATGATAAAGAACATTCTTCAAAACAAATTTCGTTTGAAATGAAAAATAAGTTCCAAAAATTTCACCGTGAACCGGATTTGAACTGACACCTCCTCTAAATATGAGAGGTGCCTTAACCAATTCAGATATCGCAGCACTCTAGTGAAAAGTTTGGAACTTGCATTCATCATGGTATAAAATATAACAATTATTAAAATATGAAGTAAAAATTGAAGTATCAAGTTGAAAAATTATAGTCATCATATGCCTAAAGCCAAAAACCGCAGAAATGCAGAAATGCAAGTTGTTTTATGTCTTGAATCTGAAATTTTTTAAATTAAATCTGCAAATTATCTCTCTTAACAAGAAAAATCATAGAAAACCTTATGCAAATTGAGAGAAACATTTGTGCTTTTTAAATAATATGGGGCGGTTAAATTAAAACTTTCAAATTATCTGATAAATTATTGAAAATATTATACATGCTTCATGTTATTGCTTTTCGCTGGAGATTAGTATTTTTAAACAAAATTTTAATATAAAATTATAAAGTTTCAAAGAAGACTTAAAATTTCTAAAAATTTTAGGTTGTGTTAGTTTTTTTCACTTGAAATTGGTATTTTTAAACAAAAATCATCATAAAGATCCCCAATTTTCAACAATTTTAGGTTATGTTAGCGTTTTACACCGAAATATGTATTTTTAATAAAAAATTATTAGATTTCAAAGATTGAACATTTTTCAACAATTTACGTATTTCGGTTTTGTTAGCGTTTTTTACCGTTTATCGTCTTTTAAACAAAAATCATTAGATTTTAAAGGTTCATAATTTTTAAACAATTTTAGGTAACGTTAGAGTTTTACACCAAATTGGTGTTTTAGAACAAAAAAAAAGAGATCATTTAAATAAGATTTAGAATCTTTCAACAATTTTCGATTATGTTAGTGTTTTTCTTCGGAAATGGGTATTTTTATTTTTTCAAAAAATAGATTTCAAAGAAGATTCACATATTTTAACAATCTTAGGTTATATTAGCGTTTTACACCAAAAACTGGTATTTTAAAATAAAAAACAATTTTAGATCGAACAAGATTTGCAACTGTTGAACAGTTTCAGGTTATATTAACGTGTTTCACAGGAAATTCGTTTCTTAAACAAAAGTCATTAGATTTTAACGGTTCATTATTTTCGAACAATTTTAGGTGATGTTAGCGTTTTACTAACAAAAAATTATATTTCAAGGAAGATTCACACCTTTAAGGTTCTTTTAAACATTTTGCACTAAAAATCGGTTAATTTAAACGAAAATATTTTAATTTTAAAAAAGATTTATAATTTGGAATTATTTTTTGTATGGTATGTTAGTGTTTTTTGTCGAAAATTGGTATTTTTAATAGAAAAAATTATAAGATCTGTCAGATTATCACTGTTCTTCAGATTATCGTTCAGAGTAATTAAATTCACTTTTTTTTTGCGTTTTATACCAAAAGTTGGTACTTTTAATGAAAAAATCGTAGGATTTCACAGAAGATAAAACATTTCTGAACAATTTGAGGTTATGTTATTATTTTGTCACCGGAAATCGATGATTTTAAACAAAAAACATTAGGTTTTAAAGAATATTTTCAATCTTGAACAATCTTTTAAGAATATTTACAATATTTGAACAATAATAGGTTATGTTAGTATTTTTGGTCGGACATTGGTATTTTTTATAAAAAATGCAACGGTTTGATTGTCTATATATTGTACAAAAATATTGTATATATTAATTTTCAAGTTAAAACATCAATTATCGTCAATTATCAAAACATTGTTCTTGCTTTTCCATTATTTTAGATAATTCAATTTTATATTTTAATTTAAAAATTGCGCGAGACAAGTAAATAATAATAATCGGGCGCCTAGCTCGCGTGTCTGTTTTCTAGTGAAGTTAAAAAATTAGAGCCATCGTATGTCTAAGGCCAAAAACCGCAGAAATGCATGTTATAAATACCACGGCATAAAATATAACAATTATTAAAATATACTGGCCAAAAACACCTTCAGAAACATCGAAGTTATGTTAACTTTTCATCCGGCTGATCAAAAATGCAAGATACAGATCTCCTCTGTATGAAGTTCAAAAATTAGTCATCATATGTCTAAGGCCAAAAACCGCAGAAATGCATGTTATAAGTACTAAGGCATAAAATAGAACAATTATCAAAATAAACTAGTTAGAAACACCTTCAGAAGCATCGAAAGTATGTTAACATTCCATCCGGATGACCAAAATTGCAAGATACAGATCTCCTCTGTATGAAGTTCAAAAATTAGAGTCATCATATGCCTAAGGCTAAAAACCGCAGAAATGCATGTTGTAAATACCACGGCATGAAATATAACAATTATTAAAATATACTGGCCAAAAACACCTTCAGAAACATCGAAGGTATGTTAACTTTCCATCCGGCTGACCAAAAATGCAAGATTCAGATCTCCTCTGTATGAAGTTCAAAAATTAGAGTCATCATGTGTCTGAGGCTAAAAACCGCAGAAATGCATGTTGTACATACCACGGCATAAAATATAATAATTATTAAAAATACTGGCCAAAAACACCTTCAGAAACATCGAAAGTATGTTAACTTTCCATCCGGCTGACCAAAAATGCAAGATACAGATCTTCTCTGTATGTAGTTCAAAAATTAGAGTCATCGTATTCCTAAGGCCAAAAACCGCAGAAATGCATATAGTATGAAAACATGTTTATATTCTTTTAATGGACATGGAAAGATTATTTTTTTGTTTCTTTTACACAATTTATACGCAAAGAAAATGTATAAAATCATTTTTTTAGTACACATATACTTTTTTTGCACATTTCTACTTTATACAGACATTTTTGGCATAGATTTTTTTTCCATACGTGTCTTCAGCGTAGATTTTCATGAAGTTAGTATTTTTTACTTTTTTATCGGTAGCGCGTTTCTTTTTTGATGTAAGGTCGTAACTAACTCAGAGGTGATTAGGAAGATATAATCCTGCGAGATTACTCTGATATTTATGTGATGAGTTTCGTCACTGCAAGAAAGTGAGCTTGGATTTTTTAAGTCAAGTTAAGAGACTTGAAAAAAATACCACATGCCCTCGTCTGTGCATCAAAAGTGCTACTACTTTTTTTTTTAGGTGAGTCGTTTCATTACGGAAATCGTAAAAATGTAACAAAGTTATCTATATCTCTCGGTAATTGTTGACTAATTTTATCACAATGATGAGGCACCTTCTTTTATTCAAAAGACACTTAAGATGAATTAATTACTGCTAATTCGATTTCATTCTTGCTCGATTGAAAATCAATTTTCCAGTTATAGATTTGCAGGTTTCAATTGTAGTATTTTCAATTGGTAATTAAATGTGCTTTAATGTGGGGCATATTGTAGAAAATGGTAATCTATTATTATACAGTATTTGAGTGTTGTACAGTATTTTTATATTATGCTGTACATTTTATTAGACAGTATATCTGTAATATCTGTATTGTACAGAATATCTGTGCTATACAGTATATCTCTGTTATACAGTATTTAACGGTATTTTCACATTATACAGTGTTTCAATATTATACAGTATTTCTTTATGCTGTAGTATTTTTCTCTTTTACTGTACTTCATATCAAAAAATGTTTCTGTATTAAACGGTACTTCTGTGTTTCACTGTACATCCTACTAAACAGTATTTTAGTATACTATATTATAAAGTATTGTCATTTTATACTGTCCTCTTTATTATAAAGTATTCCTGAAATATACAGTATCTCCGCATTACAAAATTCTTTGCGTGATATGTTTTTCTGATGTTTTCTATATACTTCCTATATACTACAAATACTGTATAGTACAGAAATACTGAATAATACAGAAATACTGCGCAATGTGGAATACTGTGTAATGCAGAAATATTGCACAAAATTGACATACTGTGTAATACAAAGCTATTATTATAATAGAGAAATACTATATTATACAGAAATACTGTACAATACTAATAAAAATATTGTCAAATGTGGAAGCACCGCATAATGCCAACATACAGTATATTTCGGAAATACTCTATAATACTGAAATACTGAATAATACAGAAATACTGTATAATGCAGAAATATTGTACAAAACTGAAGTACTGTGTAATAAAAAGCACATTATTATAATAGAAAAATACTATATTACACAGAAATACTGCACAATACTAATGAGAATATTGTCAAATGTGGAAGCGCTGCATAATACCAACATACTCGGGAAATACTCTATAATACTAAAATACTGAATAATACAGAATTACTGCGTAATGTGAAATACTGTATAATGCAGAAATATTGTACAAAAGTGAATTACTGTGTAATACGAACCACATTATTATAATTGAAAAATACTATATTACACAGAAATACTGTACAATACTAATGAAAATATTGTCAAATGTGGAAGCACTGCATAATACCAACATACTGTATAATTCGGGAAATACTCTATAATACTAAAAACAGAATTACTGCGTAATGTGGAATACTGTATAATGCAGAAATATTGTACAAAAGTGAAATACTGTGTAATGAAGAAATACTATGCAAAAGTGAAATACTGTTTAATACAAAGCACATTATTATAAGCGAGAAATACTATATTATGCAGAAGTACTGTACAATACTAATAAAAATATTGTCAAACGTGGAAGCACTGCATAATACCAACATACTGTATAATTCGGAAATACTCTACAATACTAAAATACTGAATAATACAGAAATACGGTATAATACAGATATACTGTATACAATAGGTATACAGTACAATACCAAAATAAGGAATAATACAGGGCTACTGTATAATGCGTAAGTACTGTATAATACAATGTGCAGCATAATATAAAAATACTGTACAACACAGAAATACTGTATAACACACAATACTGCATAGTACAGAAACAGTATTTAATACAGGCATACTTTGTAATTTAGAATACTGTACCGTAGGAAGGAAGATAATTCATCGTTTTTTATGTCAAAAGTTACAAATTCAAAATTGTAAATCCAATATGGCGGCCAAAATTTCCAATTTTTCACAGATTCGCTTGAAACTTAGTAGAAAGGGGTTTTTGATGTCACTGATTTCGTTTTTGATATCAAAAGTTACAAATTCAAAAATGCGGATCCAATGTGGTGGACCAAATTTTCAGTTTTTACAGGTTTGCCTGAAACTTGGTACAAGGGGGTTTTTAAGGTGGCTGATTTCGTTTTTGATGTCAAAAGTTACAAATTCATAAATGCGGATTCAGTATGGCGGCAAAAATTTTCAATTTTCTACAGATTTACCAGAAACTTAATATAAGGAGGTTTTTGAGATCGCTTATTTCAATTTTGATGTCAAAAGTTACGAATTAAAAATTTCGGATCCAAGATGGCGGTCAAAATTTTCAATTTTTCACAGATTCACCTGAAACTTGGTACAAGAGTGTTTCTGAGGTCGCTGATTTCGAATTTGACGTCAAAAGTTACAAATTCAAAATTTCGGATCCAAGATAGCGGCCAAAATTTCAATTTTTTACACATTTACCTGAGACTTGGTAAAATTGGGTTTTTGAGATCGCTCATTTCGTTTTTGATGTCAAAAGTTACAAATTCAAAATTTCGGATCCAAGATGGCGGCCAAAATTTTCAATTTTTTACAGATTCACCTGAAACTTGGTACAAGGGTGTTTTTGAGGTCGCTGATTTCGAATTTGACGTCAAAAGTTACAAATTCAAAATTTTGGATCCAAGATAGCGGCCAAAATTTTCAGTTTTTTACACATTTAACTGAAACTTGGTAAAATTGGGTTTTTGAGGTCGCTAATTTCGTTTTTGATGTCAAAACTTACAAATTTAAAATTTCGGATTCAAGATGGCGGCCAAAATTTTCAGTTTTTTACAGATGTACCTGAAACTTGGTAAAAGTGGGTTTTTGAGCTCGCTTATTCCGTTTTCGATGTCATAAGTTACAAATTCAAAAATGCTGATTTCGTTTTTGATGTCAAAAGTTACAAATTTGAAATGGCGGATCCAATATGGCGGCCAAAATTTTTAATTTACTACAGATTCACTTGAAACTTGGTAAAAGGGGATCTTTGAGGTCACTGATTTCGTTTTTTATGTCAAAAGTTACAAATTAAATTTGGCGGATCCAATATCGCGGCTCAGATGTTATGTTTTTTTTACAGATTTGCCTAAAACTTGGTATAAGGGGGTTTTTGAGGCTGCTGATTTCAAATTTGACGTCAAAAGTTACAAATTCAAAATAGTGGATCTAGAAACCAGACCTGCTAGCTGAGTGTTTAGGACTTTATTTTGTTTAAAATTCGTCTTTTTTGGTAGAAATATAAGTTTCTTGGTTCAAAATTCAACTATTTGTTTAAAAATTTATGTATTTTGTGGAAAATTCATCTCTTTGGTTGCAAATTAAATTATTTTGTTCAAAATTATTATTTTTTTTGTTGAAAATGTATCTTTTTTTGATAGAAAGTTTCACTATATAACTGAAAAATCATGTATTTTGTTTAAAATTCGTTTTTTTTTCTTTGGTAGAAATAAAATTGTCTTGGTTGGAAATTCAAATATTTGATTGAAAATGTATGCATTTTGTTGAAGATTCCTCTTTTTTGACAGAAGTATAATTTTCTTTGTTGAAAATTCAACTATTTGGTTTGAAATTTATATATTTTGTTGAAAAATTCATCTGTTTTGGTAGAAAATTAATCTGTTTCAGTCATGGATACAATTATTTTGTTGAAAATTTGTCTTTTTTTTGTGTTAAATTCAACTGATTTAGATTTAAAATTAAAATCTTTTTTGGTTGAAATCTCTACTGATACATTTTATGTATTTATTATGTATTTATGTATTTTGTTGATAATTCATCTTTTTGGATAGAAAATTAATCTTCTTGGTTGAAAATTTATGCATTTTGTTGTAAATTCCTCTTTTTTGCTAGATGATTAATCTTCTTGGTTTGAAAACTCATATTTTCAGGTTGAAAATACAACTATTGTGTAGAAAATTCGTCTTTTCAGCTTGAAAATTCAACATTTTGGATGAAATTTTTTGTCTTTATTGACTGAAAAAACCTTCTTGGTTGAAAATTCAATTATTTGGTTGAAAATTCAAGTACTTGGTTGAAAGTGTAACTACATTGTTATAAATTTATTTTTTGTTGTCGAAGATTCATCATTTCATTTAAAAATTCAACCATGTGGTTGAAAATTTATATATTTGGTTGAAAATAATTATTACTAAAAAAAAATTTTTTTTTAAGTTATCGTTTTTGATTGATTCTTGTTAAAACTTCTTTTTTTTTTGGTTGAATTCAATCTTTCAGATTAAAAAAAAAATTTTTTCAGTTGAAATATCAACTACGAGTATTACATTTTTCGTTGAGAATTCACATTTTTTCGTTGAAAATTCAACTACTTGGTTGAAAGTGGAACTGCTTTGTCAAAAGATCATTTTCTTGGTTGAAGATTTATAATCCAAGTTAAAAATTAATCTTTTTGGTTGAAAATTTACTTATTTTGTAGAAAGTTAGTTTTTCTTGGTTGAAAAATTAATTTTTTAACTGAAAATTAAACTATTCCATTTTGTTTGAAAATTTATGTCTTTTAGTTGAAAACTCAACTATTCGGTTGAAAATGTATTTTTTTTGTCAAAAATTTATCTCTTTTGTTTGAAAGTGAAACTACTTTGTTAAAAATTAATTTTTTGGTTAAAGATTGATCACGTAATTAGAAAATTCATCTTTTTGGGTGAAAATTTCATTATTTTCTGGAAATTTCGTTTTCTTTGGTTAAAAATTAATTCTTTACAGCTGAAAAATGAACTGTTTCATTTTTGGTTGGAAATTTATCTTTTTTAGTTGAAAATTCAACTATTTGATTGAAAATTGATGTGTTTCGTTGATAATTCGTCTTTTTGGGTAGAAAATTAATCTTCTTCGTTGAACATTCATATTTTCAGGTTGAAAATACAACTGTTTTGTAGAAAATTCATCTTTTCAGCTTGAAAATTCAACATTCTGGATGATATTTTTTGTTTTTATTAACTTAAAAATCTTTCTTGGTTGAAAATTCAACTCTATTGTTGAAAATTCGTGTTGTTTGGTTGAATTCAACTATTTGGTTGAAAGTGCATGTATTTTGTTGAAAATTCGTCTTTTTGGTAGAAATTTAATCTTTTTGGTTGAAAATTTAACCATGTGGTTGAAAATTTATATATTTGGTTGAAAATCATTATTATTTTTAGAAATTTTTTTTTAAAAGTTATACTTTTTAATTGATTCTTGTTGAAAATTCGTTTTTCATGGTTGAATTCATTTATTTTAGATTTAAAAATAAAATCTTTTTCGGTTAAAATATCAAATACTACATTTTTCGTTGAGAATTCATATTGTTCGGTTGAAAATGCAAGTGCTTGGTTGAAACTGGAACTGCTTTGTTAAAAGATAATCTTTTTGGTTGAAGATTTATAATTCAGGTTAAAAATTCATCTTTTTGGTTGAAAATTTAACTATTCTGTAGAAACTTAGTATTTATTGGTTGAAAATTAATCTTTTGTGTTAAAAATTCATCTACTTGGATAAAAATTCATCTATTTTGTTGAAAATGCAATACTTTTACTTGAAATTCAAGAGATTTAAAGCGTTTCAAGTTAACTCAAGTTAAAAATTTCTTCTTTCCGCCTCTTTAAAAAAAAAAACAACGCGACTGCCGGTTGCTAAGATCGTGAAGTTGGAATAGTAGAATTTTTGATTCACAAGATTGAGTCATTTTGATATTATATGGAAGATTGAATTAAGCTGCAGCACTTTTGATATCTCAGGTTTTACTGTGGAGAAGACAAGAAATTGACAGCAACTCATTAAGAATAAGTGAATGCTGCAGAAGTGCTTCTCTATTTTACTGCTTAAGACTTGTTCATACAAATCTAGTAGTCAGTCGTTCACGACGACCCACGCACTCTTACGCAGTTCCCAACACGCAAACTCGTCGCAATTCGCAGGTGTGAGATTCATTTACCTGTCTGTATGTATATGGGATGGTTCTCCAGAACAGGGCACTTTTTTGTGTGAAAGTTTGAGCCAAGACAATACTTTTTTCTGTTCACACTTTTTTCGTACAAATAACCGTTTCCAAGTTATAGCGTTATAAACAATTGGACCAAAAAATTTTGAGAAGCTCCGCATGCGGCTTGATGTTTTTGACGGCTGGAGTTTACGGCTTCCGGTCCGGAGTTCGCAAACCATAGAAAAACGCAAACTATAGTCCCAAAATTGAATGAATTAAATAGTTCCTTGGAGAATATATTCATATGTACTTCCTTCAAACAGATATTACGTCGAAATTGATTTATTTGCTAGAAAGTGACCGATATAACAACAGCCGGAGTTTACACATGATGAAAATACGCAAAACTTTATCTTAGTTTATATTGGTTTAAACAAAAATCGTGTCATTTTTAGTTTGGAATTACCTCTTTGTGGAGAATTACCCATATATAATACATACCTGTATATGAAAAGGAGGTATAGAGTTATAGACACCTCGCTGACACGACGACCGATATAGAGAACGTGGCTAATGACGGCCACTCATAAGGCAGGATCAAGCGTCCTTGCAAATTGCAGGATCCTTGCCCCTTGTACAGCACGTTGCGTCAGTAGTTGGTTTCACCTATCGCTCTCTCAGACGACAAACACATGCACTTTGTCTCACATTTGCATTCCTTTTCAGTCCATTGAAAAGTAATATTTTTCACAATTTTGTTACTGACATTCATTTTTATAGCTGCAGGAATTATTAGGCTCTGAGGTTTACTGTTATTGTTTCTTTTAGAGAGCAGTTGTTTCTTATTGGTGTATTTTAATACAATTCAGTGGTTTTAAGTGCAAAAGAACGTACTTTATTGCTTCCATAGTAATATAATCTAAAATGAAGTATATACTGTATAATACTGTAAGTAGCTTATACTGTACAATATTATACAGTAAGTTATACTGTGTAATACTGTACAGTACTTTTTACTATGTGATACTACAGTACTGTCCAATACTTTATACTGTATAGTACTATGGTACTGCCCAATATTTCATACTGTATAGTACTATGGTACTGCCCAATACTTCATACTGTATAGTACTATGGTACTGTCCAATACTTTATACTGTACAGTACTATGGTACTTCCCAATACTTTGTATTGTATAATACTATGTTGCTGTCCAATGCTTCATACTGTATGGTAATACCATACAGTATAAAGCACTGTACTGGTACACGAATTTTCAACAAAATGCATGAATTTTCAAGCAAATACTTGTATTTTTAACTAAAAAGATGAAATTTCTACCAAAAGGGATAAATGTTTAAACCAAAATGACAAATTACCAACAAAAGAGTTGAATTTTCAACCAAGAAAGATTTTTTTGTCAATAAAGATAAAAAATATCATTCAAAATGTTGGATTTTCGAGCCAAAAGATGAATTATCTACAAAATATGAAAATATGAATGTTCAACCAAGAAGATTAATTTGCAAGCAAAAAAGATGGATTTACTACAAAATACATAAATTTTCAACCAAAAAGAATTATTTTCTACCAAAAAAAAAAAGGAATTTTCTATAAAATACTTAATTTTTCAACCAAAAAGATGAATTTTCAAATTAAATGATCAATCTTCAACCAAAACCGAGACTAAACCAAAATGAATTTCAACAATACAGTTCCACTTTCAATCAAAAATGATGAATTTTAAACAAAATACATACATTTTCAACCGAATAGTTGAATTTCCAACTAAAAAATATAAATTTTCATTCAAAAATGGAATAGTTGAATTTTCAACCAAATAGTTGAATTTTCAAACAAGAAGATTATATTTCTACAAAAAAATACGAATTTTCCATAAAACAGATTAGTTTTCATCCAAACAATTCAATTTTCAACCAAAAAGATTTTATTTCTGCCAAAAAAGACGAATTTTCCACAAAATATATTAATTTTCAATTAAATAGTGGATATTTCTAATAAAAAAGACAAATTTTCATCGAGAAAACGAATTTTTAACAAAATAGTTAAATATTTAACCAAAAATATGAATTCTCAACGAAAAATGTAATAGTCGATACTCCAACAAAAAGAGATGATTTTCCAACAAAATAGTCAAATCCATAACTGAAGCAGATTAATTATCAACCAAACAGTTGCATTTTTAACTAAAAAGATTTACTTTTTACCAAAAAATACGAATTTTCATCAAAAATAGACGAATTTTTAAAAAATACATAAATTTTTGATCAAGAAGATTATGTATCTGCCAAAAAAGACGAATTTTCTACGAAATGCATTTATTTTCAAAGAAATACATAAATTTTCAACCAAATAGTTGAATTCGTAACTAAGAAGATTATATTTCTACCAAAAAAAGACAAATTTTCCGCAAAATACCTTAGTTTTCATCCAAATAGTTCAATTTTCAACCATGAAGATTCTATTTCTACCAAAAGAGACGAATTTCCCACAAAATACATTAATCTTCTAATAAATAGTGGAAATTTCCAACAAAAAAGACAAATTTTTATCGAGAAAACGAATTTTTAACACAATAGTTAAACATTTAACCAAAAAATATGAATTCTCAACGAACAATGTAATAGTCGATATTTTAACAAAAAGAGATGAATTTTCAACAAAATAGTTAAATCCATAACTGAAACAGAGTAATTATCAACTAAACAGTTGCATTTTTAACCAAAAAGAAGGACTTTTTATAAAAAAAATACGAATTTTCATCAAAAATAGACAAATTTTTAAAAAATACATAAATATTTAACCAAGAAGATTATATATCTGCCAAAAATGAGGAATTTTCAAGGAAATACATAAATTCTCAACCGAATAGTTGAATTTTCAACTAAGAAGATTATATATCTACAAAAAAAAACAATTTTCCAAAAAATACCACCAAAGAAATGAAGTTTCAACTAAAATAATGAATCTGCGACAAAAAAATAAAAATGTAACAAAGTAGTTCAACTTTGAATCAAGGAATTGAATTGGCAAGCATAAAAGATTAATTCGTAACGAAAAATGTAATAGTCGATATTTGAACTAAAAGCGTTTTATTTTTAAATAAAAAACAGTTGAATTCATCCAAAAAAGACGAATTCTCAACAAAATAGTTGAATCCTCAATCGAAACAGATTAATTTTCTATCAAACAGTCGCAACTCTCACTAAAAAGGATTAAATATCTTCTGAAAGAAATGCATTTTTAAACTAAAAAGACAAATTTTCAACAAAATAGTTGAATTTTACACCAAAAAAAAATTTTCAGTTATGAAAGAAAAAAAAATTTGCATTCAAATTGTCCAATTTTCAAGCCAAAAAGACAAAATTTTCAAACAAAACAGTTGAATGTTTAAGCAAAAAGAATGAATTTTGAACTTATTTATTGAATTTTTAACAAAATGATTGAATGATGATGATTAATTTTCAACGAAAAATATAATGGTAGACTTTTCAACTAAAAAGAATGAACTTTCAAACAAAAACGGTACTGTCCAATATGTACTTTAAACTGTATGGCACTGTACAATACTTTATACTATACGCTACTGTTCAATACCTCATACTGTATGGTACTATGGTACTGCCCAATACTTAATACTGTATGCTACTGGCCAATGCTTTATTCTGTAGGGTACTATGTTACTTCCTAATAGTTTATACTGTATATGGCACTATGCCACTGTCCAATACTTTATTCTTTATGGTACTATGGTACTGCCCAATACTTAATACTGTATGATACTGTACAGTACTTTATACTGTATATTACTGTATAATGAAAATATACTGCATGAAATACTATACTTTATATTAAAAAATACAGTAAAATTATACAATTAATATGAACATGCGCTAGTTTTTTATGCACGTACTGAATGTAAATAGCAGTAATAATAAGTACCACGCGTACTGCTTGCGCACCAATAACGTAACGTTATATCTATCTCTCTCTGCTTGCGGCACAAGCTAATTGATCTTTCCAGTGCGCTTGAACCCGATAATTATCATTTACATATTATATGCGAACGTGTATTACCGGGAGCCAGCAGCCCAGCGCCAGTAACGGCTTTAGTGCTCTTCTCCGCAAGGCCCTCTTGCACGCTCGTTAGTGTTCTTAACCCCTTAATCAGCGAGCACTGTAACGATGGAAAAATGCACCACCTGTAAGCGAAAAAGAAGATCTTAACTTTACTGCTGATCAAATCTCTATCTTCATTTTTTTCACTCCAAAATCAGAACTGACTTCAACATTTCAAGTCTGTTCTGTTTGAAATTACATGCTGTATGAAATAGTATATATAGTGTATAATACAGCATTCGGAAAAACCGAATTCTGTATAAAACAGTATTCTGTATAAAAACAGTATTCTATATGAAACAGTATTCTGTATGAACAGTATTATGTATAAACAGTATTCTCTATAATAGCATATTCTGTATAAAACGGAATTCTGAATGAAACAGTGGTCTGTATAAAATAGTATCCTGCATAAAAATCCTATATGAAACAGTATTCTATATAAAACAGCATTCTGCATAAACAGTATTATGTATATGCAGTATTCTGTATAAACCGTATTCTGTACAGAATATCATTAAGTATAAACAGTATTCTGTACAATAGCGTATTCTGTATTAAAAAAGTATTACGCTTTATAATACCGTTTTCTATACGAAACAGTATTTTGTATAAACTGGCATTCTGAATAGAACAGTGTTATGTATGAAATAGTATCCTGTATAAAAATCTTATGTGAAACAGTATTCTATATGAAACAGTCTTCTGTATTAAACTGTATTTTGCATGAACAATATTTTGTATAAAACATTATTCTGTATAATAGCGTATTCTCTACAAAAACAGTATTCTATATGGAACAGTATCAGTATGTAGAATACTGTTTTCTATATGAAATATTATTCTGTATAAAACAGCATGCTGTATAACCAGTATTCTATATAAAAACAGTTTTCTGTATAAAATAGCATTTGGTACAGGCAGTATTCTATATAATATTCTTTATAAAACAGTATTCTGTACAGAATTACATTCAGTATAAACAGTATTCTGTATAAAAAGTATTCTGTACAAAATATCATTTAGTAATAATTGTATTCTGTATAATAGCGTTTCTGTATAAAAACAGCATTAAGCTGTATAATACCTCTTTCTACACGAAATAGTATTCTGTATAAAACAGCATTCGGTATAGACAGTAATCTGTACACCTATTCTTTATAAAACAGTATTTGCTATGAAGAGTATTCTTTATAAAAAAATATTCCATATGAAACAGTATTCTGTATAAAACTGCATTCTGGATAAACAATATTTTGTATAAAACAGTATTCTGTATAAACCAGCATTCGGTATAGACAGTATTCTGTATTAAAATTCAATATGAAACAGTATTTTGAATAGAACAGTATTCTATATGGAACAGTATCAACTGTATAATACTGTCTTCTATATGAAATAATATTCGATATAAAACAGCATTATGTATAAAACAGCTTGCTGTATAAACAGTATTCTGTATAAAAACAGTATTCTATATAAAACATCATTTGGTATAGACATTAATCTGTATAATATTCTTTATAAAACAGTATTTTGTATAAAACAACATTCGATACAGGCAATATTCTTTATAATATTCTTTATAAAACAGCGTTCTGATTAAAACAGTGTTCTGTATAAAAAAGTATCTTGTATAAAAATCCGATATGAAAGAGTATTCTGTGTAAGAACAGTATATTTTATATAAAAACAGTATTCTCTATAAAAGTTCTATATGAAATAGTATTCTGTATAAAACAGTATTCTGAATAAAAGAGTATTTATAAATAGTTATTCTGTACGAAACAGCATTTTTTATAAAAAGTATTCGTTTCGTAAACCTTTCAACATTTGATGAAGTTATTTTTGCATTTTTCGACTATTTTGAAGTGGCCGAAGAACTAAGTTAAATAATTTTTTCACAAAAAAAAATAGTGTTGTGTTTCTTCCATTTCAACAGGACTAATTTTATGAAAAGTACTTTGAAATTTTTTTGAAATAGGTATCCTATTAACTAAATACATAAAAAACGTAATTTTTGTTGGTATTTCAAAAAATTGTAATTCAATAAAAAAATTTGGTCTATAATAGCATTTTATATTATTATTTGATATCGGAAACTATCCACATAAAAAGTTCGCAATAATTTTTCAACCCATAGAAAAAGTTTCTAATTTTTCAAACATTAAAAACTTTCAACCCCTCTGTGGGCGCCAAAAGCGATACTAATTTCTTTTAAATCACGGGTTTTACTTCAACACAATTTGCATTTGTTACATAATGTATTTGTCAACTGTTTGCAACGTTTTGATACCCTGGCTTTTTGTGTGAAAATACATTCTTATATTATTTTACTGTTGAAAAAAATATTACATTTTTCAAAATGTTACGTAACGTTTCTTCAACCCTCCTCCCTCTCTCACCGTAACAGAACCATAATTCTCTATAAAACAGTGTTTTGTGTAGAACAGTATTATGTATGATACTGCATTCTGTATAAAATAGTGTTCTCATTGCAGTAATATTCTATATAAAGCAGTATTCTGTATAAAAACAATATTCTGCTAACAACAATAGTGTATATAAAACAGTATTTTGTACAATTGTGTATTATGTATAAAACAGTATTCTGTACAAAACAGTATTTTGTATGAAATGATATTCTGTATAAAACAGTATTCTGTATAAAAACAATATTCTGCTTCTAACAATATTCTATATAAAACAGTATTTTGTACAATTGTGTATTCTATATAAAACAGTATTCTGTGTAAAACAGTATACTGTATACTGTAATCTATTCAATACTATATTATGTATACAGAATAAATAATAAAGCTTATAGGTAAAAAATTTGAAAAAAAAGAAAAATTGTGCCATATTTTGATTATGATTAATAATTTTTTTTTATTTATAATTTTCAGGAGAGGATCAATATCGAGGTGCAGGCGGCAGCAGTAGCGGAAGTCCTCCTGCAAGTCTTCTCGTAGTACCTCAGCCTTTGACTGTGAAACCCTCTCACCCCTCTCACCTGAACCCCCACCTTGGAGGACCCCATAATCACCCTCCGAGAAAGTACCAGTGCAAAATGTGCCCTCAGGTGAGTCCATCCTCTATAGTGTATATCTCTAAAAATCTCGAAAAATGTCTTTCATTGAAATTATAAAAAGCGACCTAAGTTGCGAGACAATTCCCGTTGACTCTGAAAAGCTGCGGGACATTTACGCAGCTCCCTGAACTCTCAAGTACTTTTTTCCTCTCCAGTTCTTTCACTCAAAAACGAAAAAAGGGAGAAATTTAGGTCTCGAGCTCAAAATCACAACATTTTTCACTTCCCTGAATTAAATTTCAAATTTGAGGGGTAATTTTGACGAAATATAGTTTGAGCGAGATTATACAGTACTACTCTATTGTACAATATTAAGCAATATTTCTCTATTATTCAGTATTCTGTATACTACTGTATAATGCGAAAATACTATATAGTACAGAAATAAGTATTACTGTATTGTACAATATTATGCAGTATTTCTCAATTGTTCAGAAGTCTGTATATACTACTGTATAATGCAGAAATACTGTATAGTACAGAAAGCAGTATGACTTTGTTACTGTAAGGTACAATATTCTGTAGTATTTCTCTATTATTCAGTATTCTGTATAAACTACTGTATGATGCAGAAATACTATATAGTACAGAAATCTGTATTACTGTTTTCTACAATATTATGCAGTATTTCTCTATTATTCAGTATTCTGTATATACTACTGTATAATGTAGAAATACTGTATAGTACAGAAATCAGAATTACTGTATTACTGCATTGTGCAATATTATGCAATATTTCTCTATTATTCTGTATTCTGTATATACTACTGTATAACGCAGAAATACTGTACAGTACAGAAATTAGTATTACTGTATTACTGTAATGTCCAATATTCTACAGTTTTTCTATATTATTCAGTATTCTGTAGTTACTACTGTATAATGCGGAAATACTATATAGTACAGAAATCAGTATTACTGTATAACTGTTTTGTACAATATTATGCAGTATTTCTCTATCATTCAGTATTCAGTATATACCACTGTGTAATGCAGAAATACTGTATAGTACAGAAATTTGTATTACTGTAATGTACGATATTATGCCATATTCCTCTATTATTAAGTATTCTGTATGTACTACTGTATAATGCAGAAATACTGTATAGTACAGAAATCAGTATTACTGTATTACTGTATTGTACAATATTCTTCAGTTTTTTTCTATTATTCAGTATTCTGTATGTACTACTTTATAATGCAGAAATACTGTATAGTACAGAAATCAATATTACTGTATTACTGTATTGTACAAAATTCTGCAGTTTTTTTCTATTATTCAGTATTCTGTATGTACTACTGTATAATGCAGAAATACTGTATAGTACAGAAATAAGTATTACTGCATTACTGTATTGTACAATATTATGCGGTATTTCTCTTTTATCCAGTATACTGTATACTGCTGTACAATGCGGAAATACTATATAGTACAGAAATCATTATTACTGTAGTGTACAATATTATTTAGCATTTCGCTGTTATTCAGAATTCTGTATATACTACTGTATGAAGTGGAAATACTATATAGTACAGAAATCAGTAGTACCGTATTACTGTATTGTACAATATTATGCAATATTTCTATAATTTTCAGTATTCTGTATATACTACTGTATAATGCGGAAATACTGTACAGTACAGAAAGCAGTATTATTGTATTACTGTATTCTATGCTATTATGCAGTATTTCTCTATTATTAAGTGTTTTGTATATATTACTGTATAATGTAGAAATACTGTATAATACAGAAAGACTGTTTAACATAGAAATACTGTATGATACTGTAATGCTGTATAATACAAAAAGACTGTATAGTACATAAATAATTTGCTAGTAAGAAATATTGTATATAACAGAAGTACTGTATAATACAAAATTACTGTGAACCGATGCACAGTGGGAAAAAAGCACCTTTTTTGGACAAAAATCGATCGATAGTACAATTCTTACCAGATTAAAATTTTTTTTAGAAATGACCGTCGGTTTCAGGGATACTATTTCTTTTAGAAGTTTCCAATTTATTAAAACAGATCATAAATTAATGTAATATCTAACTAAAAATAATGCCAAGTAAGCTAGAGTGAGAAAAAATATTGTTTATAAAGTTATAATTAAACCAATAAACAAAAGTTATTTTTTCATGATTCGCAATGATTAGCTATTTTAAATCCATAGCTTTCGTATGAAATTTAACATATATTAATATGCGCTTACAATTAGCTGATAACAGCTGTTGTTTACCAAGTATTTTAACAATTTTTATTGATAACATGCACATTTTGACTATTTTTTTTAATAGGCCTAATTTTTTTGTGGAATTAACTCGAAATGTCTTGATAAAGATACCTAGCTCACACATCTTACATAGTGATAAAAACTGTAAATCATATAAACAATTTTTATAAACAAATTTACATTTTGAATACTTTGTGATGTCATATCGTATTTTTCATAATGGCAAAAACTGACAATTATATAAACAATTTTTGTAACCGAAGGCACATTTTGACCATTTTTTCATGAATAAGCTTCATTTTTTTCGGAATTAACTAGAAATTTCTGGCCAAAGGCTCCTTGCTGTCATATTTTTCACAGTGACAAAAAATGTTTATTTTATAAACAATTTTTATTAAAAAATGCACATTTTGACTGTTTTGATAGAAGCTATTAATTCTTTGAATAAAAATTAAACCTATTCATGAAAAAATGATAAAAATGTGCATTTATTTGAACAATTGTTTATATAATTAACAGTTTTTGTCACTACGAACAATATGACACTAAGGAATCTTTATTAAGACATTTCGAGTTGATTTCGCAAACAAAAGAAGAAGCCTATTCATAAAAAAATTGTAGAAATGTGTATTTGTTTATAAAATTGTTTATATAATTAACAGTTGAATTTTCTACCAAAATAATTGAGTTTTTTACCAATAATATGAGTTTTCATCAAAAAAGTTAATTTTCAGCCCAATAGTTTAATTTTCTAAAAAACAGTTGAATTTCTAACCTGAAAATATGAATTTCTAATAAAAAAGTTAATTTACAACCGAATAGTTGAATTTTCAACTAAAATCATAAATCTTCAGCCAAATAAAACTGAACTCTTTACAAAGTAGTTCAACTTTAAACCAAGTAGTTGATTTTTCAAAAAAAAAAAAGATAAATTCTCAACGAAACACGTAATAGTTGATATTTCAACCAAAAAAGTTTTTAATTGGAAACAAAAACAGTTGAATTTAATCACAAAAGACTAATTTTAAAAATTGTTGTTCATGAAGATTCAACTATTTTGTTGAAAACTCACTTTTTTTTTGTTTGAAAATAAATTTTTTTAACTGAAAATTTAACTTTTGTATTTTTGGTTGAAAATGGTTTGTTTTTAGATTAAAATTCAACTATTTGGTTGAAAATGATCTTTTTGGCTCAAATTTTATATTTTTCGGCTGAAAATTCAACTGTTTTGTAGAAAATTTAACTATTTGGTTGAAAATTCATTTTTTTGATGAAAACTCATATTTTTGATAGAAAATTTAATTATTTTGGTAGAAAATTCAACTATTTGGTAGAAAAATAACTTTTTTATTCAAAATTCATATTTTAAGTTTGAAAATTCAACTTTTTTGTTGATAATTCGTCATTTTGGTATTAAAATACAACAGTTTTGTTGAGAATTCATGTATTTTGTTAAAAATTCGTCTTTTTTGGTAGAAAATTAATTTTCCTGATTGAGAATTCATATCTTTTGTTGAAAATTAACTTTTCGGTTGAAAATTCATTCTATAGGGCAAAAAATTCAACTGTTTTCTAGAGAATTCGCTTCTTTGGCTGTTTGGTCAAAAATTAATCTGTTTTCGTTGGGGATTCAATTATTTTATTGAAAATTCGTCTTTTTTGGTTGAATTCAACTGCTTTTTTTTAATTAACATTTCTTCTGGTTGAAATATCGACTATTACATTTTTCGTTGAGAATTCATTTTTTTTTTAATTTGACTGTTTTAAATTTAAAATTACAATCTTTTTTTGGTCGACATATTAAAACTATTATATTTTTCGTTGAGAATTAATCTTTTTTGATTGAAAATTAAACTATTCAATTCCAAGTTGAAGTTTTTTGTTAAAAATTCATTTTTTTCGTTGAAGATTCATCATTGTAGTTACAAATTCAATCATTTTGTAGAAAATTTTATTATTTTGTTGAAAATTTATTTTTTTTTGGTCGAAAATTTGACTGTTTTCTTGAACATTCGTCTTCGTGGACAGAAAATACGTCCTTTTGGTTAAAAATTCAACTGTCTGTTAGAAAATTTGTCTTGTTAGCTTGAATATTCAACTTTTTGGTTCAAAATGCAAGTGTTTTTAGTTAGAGTTTAATCTTTCTTGTAAAATAATTCAACCAATTTGTTGAAAATTGATCTTTTTAGGTTAAAAATTAAACTATTATGTTGAAAATTCGTCCCTTTCACTCAAAAATGCAACTACTTGGTTTTAAATGCAACTGTTTGTTGACAATTCATTCTTTTTTGAAATTCATTTCTTTCGTAAGTTGAAAATTAAACGATTTCGTTATAAAGTCATCTTTTTCGAAAATTCAACTGTCTTAAAAAAAATTCATCTTTTTTGCTTGAAGATTCAACTATTTGTTTAAAAATGTTACTGTTTGTGGTTGAAATTTAATCTTTTGTATTGAAAAATTCTTTTTTAAAAATATCTTTAAAATTGCTTGAAATTTCATTGAAATCCATTAAAATCCTTTGGAGTCTCTTAAAATCCCTTGATACCTTTAGAAATATTTTTAAATCCATTAAAATCTTTGAAATTTGTTAGAATCCGTAGAAATCCCTTGAGATATTTTAACCCTTTTTGTATTCCTTTGAAATCCTTGAAATTTTTGAAATAGTTAAAAATGTGTAACAATCATTTTGAATCCCTTGAAAATATAATATTTAAATTTATTTCCTAAAATTTTCTGAAAATCCCTTGAAATTTGTAAAATCCCCTAAAATCTTTGAAATACTTGGAAGGCCTATAAAAAGCCATGAATGTTGTGAAATTCTTTTGAATTTCTTGAAATCCTTGGAAATCCTACAAGTTTTTTGAAATACCTTCAAATTTTTTAAATATCTTGAAATTCTTTGGAGTCTTTTAAAATAACTTGAAATCTTTAACATTTTTTTAAATCCCTTGAAATAAATTTTAATTTATTTCCTTCAGTTCTATAGAATTTCATTGAAATCCCTCAAAATCTTGAAATCTTTGGAAATCGTAAGACTCCATTAAAATAAGTAAAAATAATTTAAAATCCCTCGAATATAAATTAAATTAATCTCACTCATTGAAGTTCTATTAAAAAACGTTTAAATTTCTAGCAATCTTTGAAGTCCCTTGAAATCCTGGCAGATTTGATAAAATTCTTTAAATCTTGTGAAATTCCTTGAAATACCTTAAAATCTCATGAAATCTTCTGAATAGCTAGGAATCCCTTGAAATTATATTTAATTTTATTTATTTTCCAAAGTTCTCTAGAGATCTCTTAAAATCTTCGAAAGTCGTAAAAATCCAATAAAATAAGTAAAAATTATTTGAAATTCCTAGAATATAAATTAAATGAAACTTCATTAAAGTTTTCTTAAAAAAACCTTTTAAATCTCTTAAAATCTTTAGAATCGCTAAGAATACTTTGAAATCTTCGAAAATCCAACAAAATTCTTTGAAATCCCTTGAAATTTGTTCAATTTCTTGAAATCCCTTAAGAATGAATTAAATTAAACATATTCCTTAAACTTCTCTAAAAAGAAACCGTTTAAATCTCCAGAAATCTTTGAAATCCCTTGCAATCCTTGGAGATTTAATAAAATCCTTCAAATCTTGTGAAATTCCTTGAAATACCTTAGAATTACATGAGATCTTTGGAATCGCTATGAATCCCTTGAAATTATATTATTCATTTTTTTCCAAAGTTCTCTAGACATCTATTGCAATCTTTGGAAATCCTACAAAATTCTTTGAAATCCCTTGAAATTTTTCAGTACTCTTGAAATTCTTTGGAACCCTTAAAATCCCCGGAAATGTTTGAAAATCTTTGAAATTCTTTATAAAATCCGTCGAAATGTTCCAAAATCTTACGAAATCCGTGGAAATATTTTTATGTCTCTTAAAAACCGATAAAATCCTTTAAAATTAGTTGAAGTGTTTAGAAATCGCATAAAGTTCTTTTAAAAGCCTTAAAATCGGTGCAAATCCATCGAAATACGTTGAAATCCCTTGGGATCTCTTAAAATCCCCGATATATTTGGAAATCTTTGAAATAATTTCAAATCGCGTGAAATTTTTATGAAACCTGGCGAAATAGCTTAAAATCTGTGTAAATTCTCTGGAATTCTTTGAAATTCGTTGAAATCTATTGATGTTTTTCGAATATTTTCACTCTTTTGAAATTCTGTAAATTTCCTTGAAATTTGTGGAATCCTGTTAAATCTCTTAAAATAATTTGAAATCCTACGTTAAGTAAATAAAGAAATCATTGGTTTGTAGTTTCTCTATCTTTGCATGATAATTCTTCCAATATTTTTAAATTATTTATTTCCATATTGATTTTCAATAACGATTTTCTATAATAATTTTTCTAGAATAACGAAAAAATAATAAAAAATCATTATAGGAATATTAATATAGACATATATTGAATTTCCTATAATATTTTTTCGTAAGAGGGGTTGCAAGGGATTGTTCGAAACATTGTCTATTTTGAAATTCTTCAAATTTTAATTCTTCTAATCAGAATTATTTAATTTTCAATGTTCATTTAACATTCCGCAATTCCAAACGTTTCAAAATAAAATTTAGCACCCAAATTTTCAACGATTTTAATTGAAAAAAAATTTATTTCAAAAGTCTCCTACTTAAATTTTTTTTATTACCCCGGCTTTAAAAGAAACTCTTTATTCAAAAAAAATTTCTAATTTTAAACACTTCCCAGTCTCTAAGTGGGAAATTGGGAATGGCCTGAAACTTAAAAATGTTGAATCCTAAAAATTTGAAGGTACAAGGTGTCCGGAAATTTGGTGAGTGAAAATAAGACTTAAATCCTAATCAGAGCGAAAAATCCGTTTGTAAACGTAAACATTGTAAAAGACCCATAGGAAAACACTGGCGACAGCTCAATTTTGGAAAATCGGCTCTCCAACCCTTCTTTAAATTACCTGTCCTTCGGGGCCGCCAGATCTTCTTTTACCTGGTTTTGGGACCGCAAGGGGTAGGGGGAGATTAGCACGGGGCCAGAGTCTCGGTATATTACACCAGGAGCAAAGAAAAGTGGTTGCTGAATGGCCCGTGTTTTACAACAGTGGCAGAAGTGCAGAACCTAAATTCTAAAACCCTCATGGCTTCGACCTTCTTGTTTGTGTTTACCTCTCGAACAATTTGCCAAACCAGTGTGAGTGTTTATTTTCTTCCTTTCACTCTTTTCAGCTGAAAAGTCCTTTTTTCGTCTTTCTCTCTCATGTATGGGGCCGTGCATGAACTACGTCAACGTTTCCCAAACTATTGCTTGCGGCAGGGGGATGATACGCTAGTCCGGACAGCCGAGGCCGATGGGAGAACATATTTCCTTTATCAAAACGGATGACCCTTTCTTTTACATGAAATTAAGACCAGTAACAAAAATTCAAATTATGAAAACATGTTTCAACTAAATTTTCATTAGCTGAATCAATTTCCTTATATACTTAGAAAAAAATGAAAAAATGATTGATGATAATCGGTTGATATTTAAAGTAATAAAGGAAATCTTCAAGTGGATACAAAAGTACAATGACTTTCAACTGGGATTGAAGATATTAACCAACCCAAAAAAGCGAATTTTCAACAACAACAAAATTAACTTTCAATCAAAAGGTGGCATTGGCAATAAAATAGTTAAATTTTCAACTAAGAAAAATGACTTTTCTACCATAAAACATAAAGTTTCGATTCAAAAGGACGAATTTTCAACAAAACAGTTGAATTTTCGACCAAAAGAGATGACTTTAAGAACATAGTGGAACTTTCAACAAAATAGTTGAATTTTTAACAAAATAGCTGAATTTTCAATCTACAAAGGTGCATCTTCAACCAAATAGTCGAATTTTCAAACAAAAAAGATTAAAATTCGACCAAAAACATTTGCATTTTGTAACATATAGTTTAATTTTCAAGACCAAAAGACGAATCTTTTAGAAGACTGTTGAATTTTCAACCCATAAAGTTGAGTTTAGTACGAAAAGTTCCTTTTCAGTAAAAACAAAAGATGAATTTTCAACCAAGAAAGATGACTTTTTTACCATAAAAGATGAATTTTCCACAAATTGTTCAATTTTTAACCTACAAAGGTGCATTTTCAACCAAATTGTCGAATTTTCAAATAAAAAAGATTAAAATACAACCGAAAATATTTGCATTTTCAAACAAGTAGTTTAGTTTTTAAGCCAAAAAGACGAATCTTTAAGAAAACAGTTGAATTTGTAACCCGTAAAGTTAAATTTTTAACAAAAATAGTTCATTTTCAACAA
The DNA here is from genome assembly GCA_032362435.1 of Melikaiella ostensackeni. NCBI lineage: Eukaryota > Metazoa > Arthropoda > Insecta > Hymenoptera > Cynipidae > Melikaiella > Melikaiella ostensackeni. The sequence continues at coordinate 17,109,214 of JAUMHM010000001.1, read as the reverse complement.
AGAAAGATGAATTTCCAACCATGAAAGGTGACTTTTTTTTTAACCATAAAAGATGAATTTTCAATCCAAAAGGACGCATTTTTCACAAAACAGTTGAATTCTCAACCAGAAAAGATGACTTTAACGAAAAAGTTTGTTTTCAACGAAGAAAGATGAATTTTCAACCAAGAAAGATGATTTTTTTACCATAAAAGATGAATTTTCAATCCAAAAGGAGGAATTTTTCACAAAATAGTTGAATTTTCAACCTACAAAGGTGCATTTTCAGCCAAATGGTGGAATTTTCAAATAAAAAAGATTAAGATTCAACCAAAAATATTTGCATTTTCAAATACATAGTTGAGTTTTCAAGCCAAAAAGACGAATCTCTTAGAAGACAGTTGAATTTTCAACCCGTAAATTTGAATTTTTAACAAAAAAGATTATTTTCAACAAAGAAAGATGAATTTCCAACCATGAAAGATGACTTTTTTTTACCATCAAAGATAAATTTCCAATCCAAAAGGACGCATTTTTCACAAAACAGTTGAATTTTCAACCAGAAAAGATGACTTTAACAAAATAGTTGAATTTTCAAAAACATAAATAAACTTTCAAGAAAATAGTTTAATTTTTAACCAAGTAGCTGTATTTTTAGTCTACAATGATTAATTTTCGACGAAGAAGATTAATTATCTACCAAAAGACGAATTTTCAAAAAAATACATGAATTTTCAACAAAACAGTTGAATTCAATGAAAAAGGACGAATTTTTAACAAAGTAGTTGAATCCTCAATTGAACAGATGAATTTTCAACAGACAAGACTAATTTTGTACCCAAAAAGACGAATTTTTAAGAAAATTCATTAATTTTAAGTGAAATTGTTGAATTTTGAAGCCAAAAAAGGCGAATTACATTTTTCCAAAACATTTAGATTTTCAACCCAAAAACATGATTTTTCAACAAAAAAGTTAATTTTTTACCAAATAGTTCAATATTTAAATAAATAGTTTAATTTTTAACCAAGTAGTTGAATTTTCACCCAAATAGTCAAATTTTCTACTAAATTGTTGAATTTTAATCCAAAAAGACGAATTTTCTATTAAACAATGAAATTTCCAACCAAAAATATGAATTTTCAAGAAAAAGTTCATTTTCAACCAAATAGTTTAATTATACACTAAATTGTCGAATTTTAAAGCCCAAAAGACGAATTTTTTACAGAACAGTTGAGTTTTCAATCCGAAAGTATGAATTTTCAACAAAAAAGGTAATTCATAACCCAATAGTTAAATTTTCAACGAAGATGATGAATCTCCAACCAAAAAAAAAGAGTTTTTTTCAACAGAAGAGTTTTCATTTTTTAACAAAAAAAAATGAACTCTCAACGAAATATGTAATAACTAATACATATTTCAACCAAACAAGATTTTAATTTGAAATCGAACACAGTTTGATTCAACTAAAAAAGCCGATTTTTCAATAAAATAGTTAAATCCTCAATCAAAACTAATTAATTTTTAATCAAACAGTTGCATTTTTAATCAAAAAGGATAAATTTCCAACAAAGAAGATTAACTTTCTATCAAAAAAGACAATTTTTCAACAAAATACAGGAATTTTCAACTAGAAAGGATCAATTTTCAATTAAAAATATCAATTTTTAACCAAAAATGGAATAGTTACATTGTCAGTTAAAAAATTAATTCTCAACCAAAAAAAAAACAATTTTCAACAAAATATTAAAATTTTCAATCAAAGGGATAAAGTTTCGTCTAAAATGATGCATCTTCAAAGAAAAAAATGAATTTTCAAAAAAAGAGTACAACGTTCAACCAAATAGTTGAATTTTCAACGGAAAACATTATTTTTAAACCAAGATGATTAATTTTCAACCAAATATGTAGTTGAATTTTCAACTAAAAAAGAAAATTTTTCAACCAGATAGTTCAATTTTTAACTAAAAAAGATACATTTTTAACCAAAAATGCAATTGTTAAATTTCCGGTTGAATAAATTAATTTTCAACCAAAGAAATGAGTCTTCAACCAAAAAAAATTATTTTTCAACAAAATACTTAATATTTTCAACCAAAGAAATGAAGTTTCAACTAAAATGATGAATTTTTAACAAAAAAAAATGAATTTGCAACAAAATAGTTCAACGTTCAACCAAATAGTTGAATTTTTTACCAAAAAGATTATTTTTGAAGTAAGATTAATTTTCTACAAAAAATACGAATTATTTATTGACAAAATACTTTAATTTTCAAATATAAAAGGTGAATTTTCAACCGGATAGTTGAATTTTTAAATACAAAAGATAGATTTTCAATCAAAAATGGAATAGTTAAGTTTTCGATTAAAAAAAATTGATTTTCAACTGAAAATAAAACGTATTTTCAAAACAATTGTCAAATTTTAAACCAAAGAAATTAATTTTCAACCAAAAAAATGAATTGTCAACAAAGTAGTTCAACTTTTAATCAAGTTGTTGAAGTTTTGACCAAAAAAGATGTTCAATAAGTATATTCAAAATATGAAATGAAATGAACAGACTTATTATCAATAACTGATATAACTTTTACACAAATTCTGACATGTATACATATTTTGATTTTCTATCTGAGATGTCTTACAACTATTTGGATATGGAAATGAGTACATTCCTAGCTTTTCTACTTTAAATAATTATATGGAGAACAAGTAATGAGAAAATAAGAAATTTATAATGAAATCGAAAAATCAATTTTTTCAAAAAAAAAAAAAACAAAAAAAAACGAAGTGAGATTAAAAATTAATAACGGCATCTTTTGAATGCAATTTTTACAAGGAATAATTTTGCATTCCTAACTTTTTTCCATATCTAACTTCGCTTGCGAAAGAAATTAGGAATTTCGATTTTTTGAAATTAAAAATAGATTTTTTTAAAACGCAAAAAGTGGCAAATAATCTGACTGTTGACATGATAATGAACCTTTTAGAACCATAAAACTTTAGATACAAGATGGAACCTCGGGGAACTTTTGATTTAAAAAATGTCTATATTGTACGAGTTATTGTACATTTTCTGTGTTCCAATCGTGTCTGAAATCATGCAGTTGTTATAAAAAATATCGCATGCATCAAGGGAAAGAGCACGTTTTACGACTCGTGTATTTTTTCAGTACTCGTCGAAAAAGTCCCACTTCTTCCCCTTGGTGCATAATATACTATTATATTTCCGCAGTAAATTTCCTAACTTGTTTTCTAGTTTTAAGGTAATAATTTTCAGGAAAATAATCTTTCTCAAATCTTTGATGTTTGAAAACGAAAAGTCACGATTTCCGATTCTTTGAAGCCTTCAATTACAAAAATGAACCTCTCAATCACGAAAATTTTCTCCTCTTTTCTCATATTCTTTACGCCACTGCAGCGTAACTCCGGTTGAGTTCAAAAACAATTTTTTCCGGGTCAAATTAATTAAACGATTGATGATCCATGACGAGTGTACGTTCGATTTTTTGGCTTTTAATTATTGAGTTGAGCAAGGGAATCTCAGGCTCGACGACGCGTGACGTGACTAATTCCTTTCCTTTCGGCAAGGGCTCGAAAGTGTGGGAGCTAAATGACTTTGAATTCCTAAAAGTAAAAATATATTACTAAAGTGCTCAATATACTGAGGAACCGAAGCTAAAGTGCCAAAACATTAAATTTCCTTGGGAAAGTCCCCGACACTTAAGAAAAGATTATAAAACGACGAGATCTTTCCGAGTTTCTAGTTTCTAATCCGAAAAAAGGTATAATGAGGAAAAAGCTTCCGGATCTGGGGCCCGGCAATAAAAATTTCTAAATAATAAAAGTGGTCACTTTTCCCTTTGCCCCTTTGGCGTCGATGAATGGCTCTTTTTATAGTACGTTAACCCTTTACGGTTTTTGGCCCGTGCTGTCGATTTACGATAGGGGTCGTCCATAAACTACGTTACCAATTTGTGGAGGGGAGAGGGACACAGTGGGCTGAGAGACACCGTAAAGTGGCCAAAAATCAACATCAAAGTTTTTTGGGAAAGACTTATTTTTCATAATGTAGATGAGTTGAAGCAACTTTTTTCCGAATTTCATGATATTTTAAGAAGTCCCCTTTCTTCAAGAACGTCATGCATCAGAGAAATGTATTTTTTTTATTTCAGGTTTTTAAGAAATCGGTTCAAAAAACTTGTTCATAAGAGTCACCAATATCACATGCACACACCATACATAAACCAATCATCATTATGGTTTACATTACTAAGATTACGCACAGCTCTTGATGATTGGTCTCTGACTTTTTAGAATATATGCGACGTATAGCTCATTGTCTAATTACTACGAACTGTAGATTATATTTTTGACCTATATACATTTATAATAGTTTAAATAATCCAACATACCTCCTCAAAAATTAATCTACTTTAAAAATTATAAGAATCAGTCATTCATTTTACTTTAAGCAAAGACATACCGTTCGTATGCTATATGAGAAAAAAAATTTACAAAAGGTCCAACATTCGTGCAAGGGATTAGGGAAAACCCAGAAAAACCTAGTCCGACCATTGTCATATCATCGCTGTTACAATCATTGTTGACCTTAAACCTTGGAGCTGGTAACGGCTTTGTCATCAAATCATCTAATTGGTTTCCTTTAGGAATGTATTTTAATTTAATAACATTTTTCTTGACTTGTTTTCGAGAAAAATGGTACTTTATGTCTATATACTTCGATATTTTGTGACTAGTTGGATTGCTTGCTATACTAATACAACCATTATTATCTTCATAAATTAATGTTGTTTCTGAAATATTTATGTTGATACTGATTGCTAATGATTTCTACCATAATGCTTCTGACAGATTCAAAAAGTGCCGTGTTCTCAGCTTCAGTAGATGAGACTGCTACTGGTGCTTGTTTTCTCGTATTCCAGCATATTGTGCAACTTTTTCTACCATTATCATTATAGCCACCTCAGTCAGAATCAACATGACCAACCAAAGTGTTATTGTAACTGTCTCGAACGTACGTCAATTTAATATCAATAGATCCCTTTAGATATCTCAGTAATCTTTTTAGAAATTGCACAAGTTCTTTATTGTTTTTATTCGAATATTTGTTCAAAATATTAACGGCTGCGCTTAGGTCAAGTCGTATACACAACATTACATACATCAAACATCTGATAAGATTCCGATAAGGGGCATCGTATTTCTCATCGGAATTGAAATTCTGATAATCCAATTTACTTGGAAGGGGTGAGCTAACAGTTTTGCAATAGGACATATTAAATTTATTTTAAAATAGTTTTTATGTACGCACCCTGATCCAGAGTTATTTTATCATCTTTATATTAATTCTTATTCCCACGAAAAGTTTAATATCCTTTAAATCTACCATACGAAATTGGTGCATTGAATATTTTTTGAAACTTTCCATTGTTTCAGCATCTGAATTTTGAAAACCTTTGTCTATTAAAGCTTTTTCAAGCAATAACCAGCATCGTGCTGCTTATTTTAACCCATATATAGCTTTATGTAATTTACAGCCTTGATTTTCTTTACTTAGAACTCCATCCATATGATGGACTAACACATCAAATTGATTTGCAAAAGCCATTATAAACCTGAAACTTGCAATTCTTGCAACTGGTGCAAAAGTTTCATGAAAATCAGTTAACTATTCCTGGCTAAAACCTCGAGCAACAACACAAGCTTTATATTTTGACGGATTTCTAAATTAACACCTGAAATCATCGCACGAGCTTTTTGAGTTATAGTTCTTATCGTCGTTCTGAGACACCATTCAATTGAGTGGCTCGTGGAACTGTTAAATGATAACTTATACTTTTTGCACACAGTAATCCTTCATCTGGTTAGACAAATATTCTCTTCCATTATCAGTATACAAATTAACAATCTTTAAATGGAAATGAGCCTCACTTTTTGCAATATAATCTTTAAATACAGAAGATGCATACGATTTATATGTAATTAAATATGTAACACAATAATGAGTGTCCTCATCTATAAAACAAACAAAATAATTTCTATTGTCAATAGTTGGAGGAGTAATTGGACCGCAAACATCGGAATGCACAATAAGTAATGGACGAAAAGGTAATCGTGCTTGTTTACCTTTTATACAGGCTTCTCATAAATTATCACTGGCTATTACTGGATCAATTTGTTCAATATCAAAAATCATCTTTTCATTCTTTAATTCTAAGAATTTAGATTTTCAATGTGTCCCAATCGCTGATGCCATAATTCATAATTATTAATTTTCGCACTGTATACTTTGATATTAGAATTATCTTTTCTCAAATCCACTATAAAATCAATGTCAACAAAATTGCCTGAACTGAATTGCCTGTCAAAATCTTACCACCTTTTTTAATTTCAACTACGTTTTGATGAAATGTTATTGTCATTCCTGCTTTTTCCATCTTCTGGACAGAAAGTAAATTGAACGGGATTTCTGAACAGTAGTAGACATCCTCCAGGACTCCGTGAATAAAAGTGTTGTTGATGACGTTGAGTTTACCCTTTTTAGTAGCAGTTATAAAGACTTCATTCTTTGCTACAGAAATTTTGATTGGAGGCTGTAACTCAGTAAAACTTCCTGTCAGATCTTCTCTCTTTATAAGATGGTTCGATGCTGCTGAATCCAAAACAAATATCATTCTGTTTCCTGTTTCATCAGTAGTAAAATTTCCAGCCGTAAATACAAATCCAGAGATGATGTCGTTTGATGTTGATTGTTCATTTATTTGAACTGTTTGAGCTGTCATATTTCTCTCATTTTGGTGTTGAAGTTGCCTTTTATAATGAAAACAGTTTTTCTTTATATGTTCTTTCCTGCCGCAATGACAACGTTAGATTATCATCAGATAAAGTTTCAATTGCTGTTATGACTCCATCGTATGCTGCAGGAAGAGATAACAACAAATGTAACACTTTACCACTCTCTTCTAATTTTGCTCCTGCTGATAATAATTCAGTGATCAAGTCATCAAAAATCGTAAAATGTTTAATTAAAAATGTATCGCCTTGTATCTTTAATCCCAACAATCACTTTCGCAGAGAGGATTCCGTAGCAAGACTTTTTCTTTCATAAATCGAATCCAACTAAACAACATACAACTAATGTATATTATTAACTGGGCCCATAACCTATTGGATAAATGGTTATGAGGAATAAATACTACGAACTGTAAATTATATTTTTAACGTATATACATTTATAATAGTTTAAATAATCCAACATAAGAAATACGAGTATTAGCTTGGGTTTGAACTCCCTCACTTTATACTCATGCATTTTGAAAATTTACAATATAGACATTTTATAATTAAATTTCCCGGAGGTTCCACCTCGTATCTAAAGCTTTATGGTTCTAAAAGGTTCATTATGATGTTGAGAGTCAGATTATTCGCCACCTTTTGCCACCTTTGACATTTCACGAAGATATTAACAAATAAAGTTAAGCGCATTGGATAAACCGCACGGTTCCGTTGAAATGTCTTCAACCCAAAGGTGCGACATTTTTCTTGATGTTGTATCTGGGATGTCTTACAACTATTTTCTCATAAAAAACAAAATTTTCTCTGGAGCCGTTTTTGAAAATAAATCCATGTTTGATTTAAAAAAATTGAAATTTCTAGTTTTTCTCGGAAATGAAGCGAGATATGAAAAAAAGTTAAGAATTCGAAATTGTTTCTTGGGAAAATTGCAACAAAAAGACGCCCTTGATCATTTTTAATCTCACTTCGTTTTTTTTTTTAAACATGATTTTTCGATTTCATTATGAATTTCTTCTTTTCTTTTTTCTTGTTCTCGATATAATTATTTTAAGTCGGAAAGCTAGGAAGTACTCATTTTCATATGCTTTTTAACACTAAAAACTTTTGATCATGAACCGATAAAATTTTTTAAATAAAAACATATCTTTAGACAATTTGAATCATAATATTTATCTGTTCTAATTTTTTCTCTGGTATTAAACAGTGAAAAACGAATCTTTACCTCTTGAAATCGAAAAATGAAGTTTTTCAAAAAAACGAAGTGAGACTAAAAATTATTAAGGGCGTCTTTTTGTTGCAATTTTTCCAAGAATCAATTTTTCTCTCCTTTAATTTTTTAATATCTCGCTTTGTTTTCGGAAAAATTGGAAATTTCGATTTTTTGAAAAACAGCTCCGGCGAAGATTTTGTTTTTCATCAGAATATATTTCTTGAACATAAATAATAAATATCGTATCGTTTAAAATATGTCTCTTAGGGGAACTCCAATAGGCGATTTCAAGATTTTTCAAAGTTTTCGGAAATTTTCAGTAATTTTTGGTAATTTATAGTAATTTATGGTAAATTGTGGCAACTAATCCCTTCGGGTTCGTCAAGCCTGTCAAACAACCTGTCAGCGCGAACAAGTGATGGCTTGATAATTTTCATTATTCACCTCTGACGTCAATTTTTACTCCCTAGGGAGTAAAAAGTACTTTTTAAACATTTCTATTGAGTTGAAGGCGGGCATTTTTTTAAAAACATTTTTATTGAGTTTAAAACGAGAAAAATTCAGCTTTTAATTATTGTTAAATTCACAGAGGGATATTTTATATTTTTAAAATTTTTGTCGAATTGGAAAGGAGGAAATTTTAATTTTCAATATTTTATGAATTGGAAGAAGGATAAGTTTTTATTTTAAAGATTTTCATCGATTTGGAAGAGGGAAATTTTTCATTTTTAACATTTTAATTGAGTTGGAAGAGAGGAAATTTTGGTTTTCAAGTTCTTCTGATTTGAAAGAGGGGAATTTGTTTATTTTTTAGATTTCTATAGAGTTTGAAGGAACGAAATTTTTGTCATTTCTTTTTTTTCTGAATTGAAAAAGGAACTTTTTGGTTTTTTACATTTTTATTGAGTTGAAGGCGGGATTGTTTTTTCTTAACAATTTTGTTGAGTTTGAAACGAGGAAATTATAGTTTTTACTTATTGTTGAATTAGCAGAGGGACATTTAAAATTTGAAAGATTTTTGTCGAATTGGAAAGAAGAAAATTTTAGTTTCAATATTTTATGAATTGGAAGAAGGATAAGTTTTTTTTTAAAGATTATTATCGAGCTAGAAGAGGGAAATTTTTTATTTTTAACATTTTAATTGAGTTGGAAGAGGGAGATTTTTTCTATTTAACATTTCTATTGAGTTGACGGGGAGGAAATTTTTGTTTAAAATTTCTTCTGAATTAGAAGAGGCACTTTTCTGTTTTTAACATTTCTATTTAGTTAGAAGGGACGAAATTTTGGTTATTCTTTTCTGAACTGGAAGAGGATAATTTTTCATTTTTAACATTTTTATTCAGTTGGAAGGAAGGATATCTTGGTTTTCAGTTTTTTTCTGAATTGGACTTGTTAAGATTTTTATCGAGTTGGAAGAGAGGAAATTTTGGTCATTAATTGTTTTTCTGAATTGGAAGAGGCCGTTTTTTTCTTTTTAACATTTTTATTGAATGGAGGCAAAATTGGTATTTTTAACATTCAGATGAAAGGGGAGAACTTTTTATTTCCAATTTTGTACTGAATTAAAAGAGGGATAAGTTTTATTTTTAACATTTTTATTAATGAGAGTTGAAAGGGAGAATTTGCCATAATTTAGAACATTGAAAATGATAGCATGATTTATAACTTTTAACCAGAAATTTTTGCACTGTTCAATTGATTAAAGTTTAAAATAAAAAATTTTGCAGTTCATGGATTTTATTCAAAAAAATTCAATCAGAAAGAGTTGAAATAAAAAAAAAGAAATTCAAAAGAGTTCCACTTTGAGTGCATTAATTTGCAGTTCAGTTATTATTGCTTAAAATGAAAAAACTGTCAGTTTTAAGAGTCCGAATTTTTCAATTTCAATGGCCGTGAAGAATGTGTGCAAACCGGGGAAACCCAGGAAATGAACGAAAAATTTTTTTCTCGATTAAAACGGCCACCTATACTTTTTTCTAAAATAATTTTTGCTCGAAAATCTTTTTTAGTCTAAAAATATATTATCTTCATCAAAGTGCGTGTCTCAAACAGTGTAGAGGGGGGAATGAATCAAGGAGAGTGAACGAAGAAATGTGCCTCCATAGCCGGAGGGCCAGGATTCAAGTCCGGAGGCTAGTCTACCGTGACGCCCAGCATCCTGTCTTTCCCTGTCCCCTTTACCCCTGCATCAACATCATTTACCCTCACTCACTCTCGTTCCACTCGCTTCATCAGCCACTCTCTGCCTCCCCCCTTTCGCCCTTTATATCATCTTCGTCGCGGTTCACGCAGCTTCTTTCAGCTCTCTTTAACTCTTTTCTTACTCTCTTCATTCCTAGATCTTCTCTCTCTCTCTCTCTCTCTCTTTCCTCGATTGATCTCGACTCTTTTCTCTCCCGCGAACTTGCGGAAACCGCAGAGCGGATCTAGTTAACTGCGCTGCACGGCATTCGCGGAATAATATTATGAACGAGGGAGAGAAAAGAGGAGGGAATGAAAGGAAAGAGGAAGTCACGTGATCCGATTCGTTGAAGGAAATCTAGATTCTTTACTATTTTCATCCATTCTGTCGAGCAGTTTTTACTCATGGGAGTTTATTTTGTTGATTCTTAGTGACTTAACGATAATTTATTGAAACATCGGTTCGGAGTAGATCGGAGAGTTAAAGTTGTAATGAAAATGTAAAAATGCGCATTAAAATGGGTGAAAGTGAGCTACTGCGCAGCCGAAAGACGAGAATTATTCTACTGGGCATCCCAAAGCCTCAATTTGAGCTACTGCGCAGCCAAGAGACTCAATTTATTCTACTGCGCATGTCAAACCTTGGAAAGGATCTATTGCGCATGCGCAATACAAAAATTGATCTCTTGCGCATGTCAGATACTGAAAATGATCTGCGCGGATCCAAACTTGAAAGACAGTTGCATTAACAACCAAATAGTTGAACTTTCAAGCAAAGAAGACAAATTTTCAACAATATAGTTGAACGTTTACCCAAATAGTTAAGAAGTCAAAATTTTTCAAAAACAGTTAAATTTTCAACCAAAAAGTTGATTTTAGACCAAGAAAGATGAATTTGCAGCCAATAAAGATGACTTTTCTACCATAAAAGATGAAATTTCGACCCAAAAGGACTAATTTTCAACAAAACAGTTGCATTTTGAACCAAATAGTTGAATTTTCAACTACGAAGTATTATTTTCAACCTACAAAGATGCATTTTCAATCAAATGGTCGAATTTTCAACATAAAAGTTTAATTTTCAATTTTTCATTTTTTTTTCAATTTTTCAATTTTCAATTTAACAAAATAGTTTCTTTTTCAACAGAATAATGTAATTTTGAACAAAATAGTAGAATTTTTAACCAAATAGTTCAACTTTCAACTGCAAAGTATTATTTCTAACCTATAAAAATGCAATTTCAACCAAATAGACGAATTATCAACAAACAAGTTTAATTTGCGACCAAAAAAGATTAATTTAACAAAATAGTTGAATTTTCAACAAAAGACTTAAGTTTTCAAGTCGAATGTTTAAACAGTTTAAAATGTTCGAAAATTCGAATGCTTTATAGAACAGTTGGATTTTATTAGCACTGGGAAAAAATAATTTTCAACAAGAAAGCCAATTTTCAATCCAAAAAGATGAATTTTCAACCAAATAGTTGAATTCAATCCAAGAAGATAAATTTTTAACCAAGTAGTGGAATCCTCAACCAAAAAGATGAATTTTAAACAGATTGGTTGAATCCTCAACCAAAACAGATCAATTTTCAACCAAACAGTTGCAGTTTGACCAAAAAAAGATTAATTTTCTACCAAAATAGTTGAATTCTGAACCCAAAAAGACGAATTTTCAACAAAAAAGTTGATTTTTCAACAAAAAAGGATGACTTTTTAAAAAATTGTTGTATTTTCAACAAAAGAAATTTTCTAACCAAATAGTTCAATTTTTAACCAAAAAGATGAATTTCCAACAAAACACATGAATTTTCAACGAAAAAAGATACACTTTTAGTTAAAAAATTTAATTTTCAACTTAAAGAAAACTAATTCTTAACAAAATAGTTAAATTTTCAACCCAAGAGGTGAATCTTGAAGAAAAGGGAATTTTCTACCAAGAAGATTAATGCTCTGCCAATAAAAGCTAAACCTTCAACCGAATATATCAATTTTTAATAAAATTGTTCAATTTTGAAGACAAAAAGAAGAATTATCTTCAAAATTGTTGAATTTTCAAACTAAAAATATGATTTTTTAACAAAAAGAAAATTATTTTTTCACCAAATATTTAAATTTTCAAATAAATAGTTCAAATTTTAAATAAATAGTTGAATTCTCGACCAAAATAGTTCAATTTTCAAGAAAAAAGTTAATTTTCAACCAAATTCTTAAATTTCCTACGAAATAGTTGAATTTTCAACTAAAATGACGAATCTTCAACCAAAATGATGAATTGTAAACAAAACGTGTGAAACCAAAAAAGGCAAATTTCCAACAAAATACATGAATTTTAAACCAAACAGTTGAATTTTCAACTAAAAAAGAGAAATTTTTATTTAAAAGACCCAATTTTCAACCAAAAGAAAACTAGTATTCACAAAATAGTTAAATTTTCTACCAAGAAAATAAATGCTCTACCAAAAAACCCGAATTTTCAACCAAATATATTAAATTGCAACAATATTGTTCAATTCTGAAGCCAAAAAGATGAATTATCTTCCAGCTGGTTGAATTTTCAACTCAAAAATATGGTTTTCCAACAAAAAATTAATTTTCCACCAAATATTAAAAATTTCAAATAAATAGTTTAAATTTAACCAAATAATTGAATTCTCTACCAAAATAGTTCAAGTTCCAACCAAAAAAGTTCATTTTCAACCCAAATAGTTTAATTTTCAATTGAGCTGACGAATCTTCAACCAAAAAAAAAATTCATTTTTTACAAAATAGTTCAGATTGAAACCGAAAGTAGTTGTTTTTTCGACCAAAAAAATGAATTCTCAGCGAAACAACAAAATACATTAATTTTTAATAAAATTGTTGAATTTTGAAGTAAAAAAAAACGAATTATCTACAAAACAGTTGAATTTTTAACCAAAAATGTGAATTTTCCACAAAGAAGTTAATTTTCAACCAAATGGTTTAATTTTCTACAAAATAGTTGAATTTTTAACTAAAATGACCAAATAAAATGAATTTTTTACAAAGTAGTTCAACTTTAAACTAAGTATTTGACTTTTCAACCAAAAAAGATGAATTCTCAACGAAACATGTACATAATAGACGATATTTCAGTCAAACAATATTTGAAATCAAAAATATTTGAATTCAACCAAAATAGGCGAATTTTGAACAAAACACACGAATTTTCAAATAATTAGATGAATTCTCAACGAAACATGTGAAAGTTGAATTTTCAACCGAAAATATGAATTTTCAACAAAAAGGTTCATGTTCAACCAAGCGATTAAATTTTCCACCAAATAGTTGAGTTTTCAACTAAAATGAATTTCCAACCAAAAGAAATGGATTTTTTATAAAGTAGTTCAACTTTAAACCAAGAAGATGATTTTTCAACCAAAAAAGATGAATTCTCAACGGAACATGTACATAATAGACGATATTTCAGTCAAACAATATTTGAAATCAAAAATATTTGAATTCAACCAAAAAAGGCGAATTTTAAACAAAATACACGAATTTTCAAATAATTAGATGAATTCTCAACGAAACATGTGAAAGTTGAATTTTCAACCAAAAATATGAATTTTCAACCGAAAATATGAATTTTCAACAAAAAATTAATTTTCAATTAAGTGGTATAATTTTCTACCAAATATTTGAGTTTTAAATTAGAATGGCGAATTTTTAACCAAAAGAAATGAATTTTTTACAAAGCAGTTCAACTTTAAACAAAAAAGGAGAAATTTTGAACAAAATTTATGAATTTCAAACATATAAATGAATTCTTAAAGAAACATGCAACAATTGATATTCCAACCAAACAAGATTTGAATTTGAAATAAAAAATAGTTGAATTCAACCAAAAAACACGAATTTTGAACAAAATACACGAATTTTCAACTAACTAGATGAATGCTCAACGAAAAATGTAAAAGTTGATATTTCAACCAGACAAGATTTGAATTTGAAATCAAGAATAGTTTCTTCAACCAAAAAAGACGAATTTTGAACAAAATACATGAATTTTAAACCAAACAGTTGAATCTTCAACTAAAAAAGATAAATTTTTATTCATAAGAATTAATATTCAACCAAAAGAAAATTAATATTCAACAAAATAGTTGAATTTTCAACTAAGAAAGATGCTTTTTCAACCAAATAGTTAAATTTTCAACCAGCATTAATCAATATTTGAAATTAAAAATTGTTAAATTCAGTCAAAAGTGGCGAATTTTGAACAACATACACGAATTTTCAATTAATTAGATGATTTCTCAACGAAACATGTAAAAGTTGAATTTTCAACTGAAGATATAAATTTTCAAGAAAAAAGTTAAGTTGAATTTAAAGTTATTATGTTATGTTAATTGTATTATGTTATGTTAAGTTATGAATTTGAATTTAAAATTAATTTTTCGCAAAGAAGTTCAACTTTAAACCAAGCAGTTGATTTTTCAACTAAAAAATACAAATTTTGAACAGAATCTATGAATTTTTAACCGAATAGATGAATTTTCAACTAGAAAAGATCAATTTTCAATCAAAGAGAAGAAGTTTAAACTAAAAAAGAGGAATTTTCCAACTGAAAATGGAATAGTTAAATTTTTTATAAAAAAATTAATTTACAACCAAATAAAAAATTAATTTCCTAATAGAGTAGATAATTTCCGGATGATTAATGAATTATAATCATAATAATCATAAAAATTGTAATCATAATAATAATATATAAAATATATAATTCTACTTCGGATGAAAAATTATCATTTTTTTAATTAAAAAAAGAGTCTAACGGTAGATTCAAAATTACAGATGTATTTCTCTCAAGTCCGATTATGTCGGTTCAGGTTCATCAAAGACTGGTAATTATACTTTTATACAAGACTCCGTTTGCTCTCGAGCAACACTGTTTCTGAATGGGATAGTAATTAAGTTTCGGTAAAATATTCTCGACTCCCGACGTGACTTCCATTGAGGCCCTCTTTGCCAATCGACTTCTGTGGGGCAACAATGCGTTTAAATGTGCCCCACATTCACTAAAGACATTACCCAACCATTCAGTGAAACCTTCCGTGAAAAAAGTTTAATTAAGCAAATAAAAATCGCCTTAATTTTCAGCCCCTCACTATGGGAAACTCGTTTTTGACATTTTGAATTTTGAATTTCGCGCTAATTTTCCGGCGGGAAATTTAAACTGATTGTTGAAATGTTTTAATTGTGTGTAAGGAGACTGATGAATAGGACGGAGCGAATAAATATATATATATTTTTATTTCGGAGGGGGTCCAAAAGTTGTAATTCGGTACCCGGATTTTCCACAAAAAGTTATAAATAAAAGAAAATATACCTTATGTTCGCGCATCGTCGATAAAGCTCAAAATAAAAAATATTAGCGATTTGTTTTCTTATTTTGGTAAAAAATCAAATTTTTAACAGATAAAAATCGTTCTTAAAATTAGTATTTACAATTAAAAATGTCATCTGAAAAATATGCAGCATTACAAAAATCCGTATACACCGTAGATTATCATTAAACTTGAAAAAGGAGAAAAATCATGTTTTTACTTGATAGAATAATATTTTTCTTATTGGTAACGATTCATGTTCTCAGCTTGAAAATTCAATTGTCTTCTAAAAGTTTGTAAATTCAACAGTCTTAAAAAAAAATCGTCTCTTTTCTTTGAAATTTTAACTATTTAGTTGTAAAAGCAACTGTTTAGTTGAATTTTTTTTTGGAAATTCAACCATTTGGTTAAAAATTCATCTTTCTTGGTTAAAAATAGCTTTATTGTTGAAAATTTTTGTTTGTCGCTTGAAAATTCAATTATCTTTTAAAAAATTTGTCTTTTTGGCTCAAAAATTCAACTATTTGATTGAAAATGCAACTGTTTTTTGTTGAAGATTAATCTTTTTGTTTGAAAATTCCACCATTTGGTTGAAAGTTCATCTTTGCAGGTTCAAAATTCAACTATTTTGTTGAAAATTCGTCTTTTTTTTGCTTGAAAGTTCAGATATTTGGTGATTAATGCAACTGTTTGGTTGACATTTTTTTTGAAAATTCAACTACTTGGTTGAAAATTCATCTTTCTCGGTTGAAAATAACTTTCTTATTGAAAATTCAACTTTTTAGCTTGAAAACTCGGCTGTCTTCTCAAAAATTCGTCTTCTTGGCCTGAAAATGCAACTGTTTTTCGTTGAAATTTAATGTCTTTGCTTGAAAGTTCAACTATTTGGATGTAAATGCAAATCTTTTGTTGGAAATTCATCTTTTCGGGTTTAAAAGTCAACTTTTTTCCAGAACATTCGACTTTTTAGCTTGAAAAATCAACTCTTTTTGCGAAAATTGATCTTTTACGGTAAAAAATTCATCTTTTTTGGTCAAAAATTCATTTTTCTTGGCTAAGAATTCAACATTTCGGGTTGAAAATTCAACATTTCAGGTTGAAAATTCAACAGTCTTCTAAAAAACTCTTCTCTTTTGCTTGAAAGTTCAACTATTTAGTTGTAAAAGCGAATGTTTAGTTAGAATTTTTGTTGGGAAATTCAACTATTTGGTTGAAAATTCATCTTTCCTGGTTGAAAATGATCTTTTTTGTTAAAAATTCGTTTCTTTGGGTTGAAAATTCATCTTTTATGGTAAGAAACTCATTTTTTTTGGTTAAAAAATCATCTTTCTTGGTTGAAAATAGTTTTTTTGTTGAAAATTCAACTATCTGGTTGAAAATTCGCCTTTTCGGCTTTAAAAGTCAACTGTTTTCCGAAATATAAATCATTTATGACAACAACATCTACTGATTGCACATTAAAAGTACAATGGTACAGAAATATTTTTTGAAGATATTAAACCGAAGTATGTGAAAAAAGCAGGCTTAAGTTGTAAAAAATAATTATTTTATATAATTTATTTAAATTTAGTGACAATTTACGATGTATAAGAATTTGTTTATTGTTGTGTAGCCTTCGGAGGATAATTATAGGTGTAACTTATTACTTTTAGAACTCTTCTCAGTAGTAAAAGAATCGTTACCAATAAGAAAAATATCATTTAATCAAGTAAAAACATAATTTTGCTCCCTTTTCAAACTTTAATAACCATTTAGGATGTATATAGATTTTTTGTTGCTGCTATGTGTCGGAGGATAATTTTAGTTTTGTATACTAATTTTCAGAACCCTTTTCATCTATTAAATAATTGATTTCGTACCAAAACAAACCAGCAAATCGCTATTAAGCGTTATTTTGAGCTTTATTTTCGATGCGCCAGCATTATATATATTTTGTTTTATCTGTCACTTTTTGTAATGAACCCAGGTACCAAATTACAACTTTTGGTCCCCCTTCGAATTTGATAAAAAAAATTTTCGCTCCGCCCTAGTTTAAATTTCCCGCCGGAAAAGTGGCGCGAAATTCAAAATTCAAATATTTAAAAACGAATGTACATAGAAAGGGGTTTGAGATTAAGATCTCTGTCGTATCGCAATTTGTAGTGAAGAATAAGTAACTAATTTGTGAGTCTTTAACGGTATCAGGCTACTTTAGAAAGCTCATTTCCGGGAAGCGCTATAGCTCATTTTCGGGTGTAATAACACGATGGTGAGTGATTAAAGTTAGATCTAAGCCGATGTTTTCAGGACGGTTCCTTCATCTTGAATGGAAGGGGGGAGGGGGGATGCTGCCCACAAAAGGGATAAAAAATCGAGTGGAAAAAATGACGGGTCTCTCGCTACCGTGGTGCGTGATCAGGTGAGGGCCCGACGTTGCTACGTGCACACTAAGCCATTTTTCTTTCATACACATACACATCCCGGATTGCATTGTGTTAGTTAATGTGGATCAGAGTAGCCAGCACCGCTCACCAGCCGCAGAGATTTTTGTTTCCGCTTGTCGTTAAAGTCTTCCAATTTCCGTATCTCTCATCCCCAAGTGCAGTAAAGTCGAAAACTCGAGAGTTGGAAACAGGCCGGGATTTGTAAGGTGGGATTTCGGGAAAAGTCCCGGTGGGCCGGTACGATTTTAAGCAATTTGGGCCGCTTCCTGATTCTCAACCATTTGTTTTAACCACTTTTCCCGGTCCGATTTTCTATCCCAATCCGGCCCGTGTTGGAAAAAACCGGTTAAGAACGCGTTGATTAGATTCACTAGAATATGATTTTTACCAACTGGATTCTGAGTTTTTTGTTTTAACAAAAGAAATTAGTAATTTGATGCAGTATTTATATTTTTGTGATTCAAAAATGACCCTTATTTACGAAAATTGGCGAAAATGAGCTACTGCGCAACTGAAAGACTAAAATTGATCTACTGCGCAGCCAAAAGACTCAATTTAGTCTACTGCGAATATTAAACTTTGGAAAGGATCTATTGCGCATGCGCAGTACTAAAGACGTTTTACTCAGCATGCTTAATATTAAAATTGATCCTCTGCGCATGTCAGATATAAAAAATGATCTGCGCGGATCCAACCTTGAATTACTTTGGAATAATTAACTTAATCTCAAAAAATTCGAAATTTATTTACGGTAATAATTTCGTTCTAGGAAAATCGATCTACTGCGCATGCGGAGTAGTAAAAGGAATATATTGCGCATGCGTAGAATTGCCACATGTGTGGTAGTAAAAATGATCCACTACGCATGTCTAACTTTAAAATATACCAATTTCATTATCAAACCATCAATTTTCAAAATTAAATACTATTAAAGAGGCCCAAAATAATAATAAAAATAGTATAAAAATATCATAATTAAGTTTGAACTCGAAATCTGAAAATTGAATTTCGTCCTCTTTCTGAAAATAGTCTTATTCTCGAGACTGTGAGATTTAATCTCTGTTAAAAAGAGAATTTCTCGTAGAAATCGATCGAAGGCTTGAATAAAAAGAGGGGGGGGGGGGCTCGCGAGAGAATTGCAAGGGTCACACACAGTGAATTCGAATGTACGGGGCCGAGAGGAATTTTGAATAGGTTAGGTTAGGCTAGGTCGGATCAGGTGCTCCTTGGGCCCAAGAAGCGGCCAGTGCAGCCTCCCACGCCAAACAAAAGTCCTTAAGCCTTAGACTGAACATGATACCCCATTTACTGTCTATGTACTAAATTTCTAAGTCCCATGTATATCGCACGCCAGTTCACAATAACCCTCGGCCGGAGTTATGTAACCGTCCGTCCATCCGTTTTCGACGCAGAAAAGATCGCTTTTTCAATGGGACTACTATACGGACGCATGAGGCGATCCAGAGGATCCAGAATCGCGATAGTCTTCTCGAGTCGGTGTGAACGCACTCACTAGAATTCATGATCAAAAAAGATGAAAAGAATTTTTTTATTTTAGTTATTTTTTTATTTTCCGTGTGGAAAATTGGGCTATGAGGGGCCCATGAAGGCAATCAAGGGATGGTCCTCATGGAAACGGGATGATAATCCATAAGGATCCAACATGGGCTTCCATCATGGTTGCCCTTATGGTTGCGCTTATGGTTGCCCTCGTGGGCCCCTCGCAGTTGCCCAGGCGTGATCAGGATCTTATCAGACTTGCAATTTTCCTTTTGACTAACTTACCAGAATGCCGTTTGAAACATTTCCATTAGGAATATATAATATTCATTAACTGTATTTTGTACAAATGTAGATTTGGTTATCATAACCCTTAGACCCCCTCATTATGGCCAAAAATTCTCGGAACAGCCTAAACCAAGGGAGTTTCAATCAAGGCCCCAGTGTATTTTCAATAACTGCACATTTGGATGAGGTATTGTTACTATTTGATACAAAAGACAATTTATTACACAAAAAGATCGTTTTTTTTTATCCAAGTGAGCCCCTGACGGGAGCCAACATTCCAAAAAGGGATAAACGGTGCTTTTCCACACGGGTTCGCCCACTTCTTTGACGTTTTTTTAAATTTGTTAAAAGTTGAAAAAATGGCAGATTAAAAAAAATAATTAATACGCTAATTTCTTTTTACTAAATAAGGATCTGTGGATGAGAACCACTGACTCGTTCTGATTCCTTCCTCGATCCTGTACAATCTCCGGCGTGATAACGCGTGACAATTCGAATTTACTCGCAATCACGCGCGGCTCCAGCTTCTGTGGTTCAGGTTCGGGCAGACGTATGCAGCAGGGGCGTATTAAGGATAAACTAAAATCTTGTTAATGTCTTCTCTTCATAATACTAAAAAAAATTAGTAAAAGCAGGTGACAGGCGCCTACAAAAAAGGGATTCATAGGCTATTAAGTCGTTAATAAAGTCGCTCAAGTTTCCCCCTCCCCTTCCTGCACTTTCCCTTATTCCCCCCCCACTTCCCTCATTTC
>JAUMHM010000001.1:17062922-17088616 GCA_032362435.1 Melikaiella ostensackeni | reverse complement strand
TTCCCCTCACTTCCCCTTTCTTACACGATGGACGGACATCCGACCGAAACCATAAGGGTTTCTGCCCGGGGCTATGAAGCCCTAAAGAGGGCTAAAACTACTTTCCAGTATTTTTGAAATAGTTTGATTAATTTCTAAAGTGTTTCAGGGAGGTTGAATGTATGATAAATGAGTTGAAGGATGATGAATTTTACATTTTTAATGAGTGGGAGGCACCTCTGATATTTTTTGGATTTTCTACAGCCCTGATACATGATTCCGGTAGCTCTTTGTGTCAAAGCTGACCACAATCAAATTTTTTTCTTTCGAGCGATAGACAGTATCCTACGATGCACGATCGAATCTCTCATTCGTTCCTTATTGTCCCGCTCCGGCAGAAACGTTAATGGCTTTCGCAAGAGAGACTCTGTGACTGGATTTGAAAGTTTTACTCAAAATACGATCTGCTTTCACATTCGGTTCAATAGACTCTGTTTTTTAGTTATAGAATTTTCGTCAATTTGACAGAAATTTTAAATTATGGAGTTTGAATTGAGTTGGAAACTGTTTTTTATTGATTTTTTTAGCATTGAGGGTTTAAAAGTTACGTTTAGCTTCGAAAGTAGCTCACTGCGCATCTCTAATAGTTAAAATGATCTACTGCACATGTAAAAGAGCTAATATAGTTTACTGCGCATGCCTAGTAGTGGAAATGACCTACTGCGCATGTGAAAGAGCTAATATAGGTCACTGCGCATTCTAGTAGCGAAAATGATCTACTGTGCATGTAAAAGAGTCAATATAGGTCACTGCGCATGTCTAGTAGTGAAAATGATCTACTGCGCATGTAAAAGAGTTAAAATAGATCACTGCGCATGCCTAGTAGTGAAAATGATCTACTGCACCGGCCTAACCTTCAAATATAACCAAACTCAAGACTATTCTACATTTTGCACTAAATAAAATTTAAAAATTTTTGGTACGTGTAAAAATAAGGCCCAAACTTGCAACTCCCGTTCTTCTCTTTTCCCCTCCATCATCTTTTTTTGTCAACCTGACACGAAGGCACTTTTTGGCCCAAAAAACACAAGTCGCGTGGCGGTTTTTACGAGGGTTGCCTGATGTAGGTAAAAAACATAGGTAGTCAGTGCAGTTCCGCAGAAATCATTCCCGTGTTAAGGCCCCTTTAGTTGGTTGGAGGGGGGGGGGGTAAGAAGTGAAGGAAAACTGAATAAAAAGGAGGGGAAGGAAAACAAAAAAGAAAGAGTAAATAAGAAACGAGTAGTGCTCAGAGAGGATGTCGGTCGTAAATCTGTGGCGGGGCCTCATCACAGACTGAATATCCCCCCCCCCTACTGCCTCCATCCGCTATTCTCGATTCTCTTTGGTTCTAAGATCTGATGCTACTGGACTCTCAACGGTAGCACGAGAAAAGAGGGGGGAGAGACTCTTACCTCCTTTTTTTTGGACTAACAAAAATGGGCCTCACTCTCGCGAGACCGACGGTAGCCGATTCCCTTGGAAATTGAGTAGCTATAAAATTAATTATTCCCCGGTGCTTTATCGTCCCTGTGCAGGCCCGGTATTCAGGTCGATTTGCTTCTTGGAGATTGCAGTTACGGGGCCTTGGTTAAAATGGGCCTTATGTAGTAAAGACAGTCAATTACTCGGTCCGGATATAATTTAATTTACGGCGATGCAGATAATTTTTAGTATTTTTTTTCCATAATTTTGGGCCTTATGGCTTAATCTGTAAATATGGCCCAAAACCCCAATTTTAGAAAAGAGATACATTTCGATGTAGATTTGGCTCGAAAGTTGGTCTGTCCTAGACGCAGAGACTAAACTCACAAAAATGGGCCTTAAGGCCCATCTGTTTGTAATAAATTTTTTTCTTCATTTCCTCAATTTTTTCTGTCAAGGGTTAACAATTGTAGATTCAATAGAAATTTCTTTCAATATGCAAACCACTGACATATAAGGCCCAAAATCTTGATTGGAATCTGACATTACGAGTCGGGTAAACATCCTTTTATTGATTCGAGCATCTATTGTGATTCAAAAATGCCGAATTAATCGGAAGTGGAAGGATATAATCTAAAGAATAAATACATAGGGTCTTCTCACCTCCGATGGCCATTCAGGCCCTTTTTTTAACCAACGAACCTCGTCCGTTTCCGGTCTCTCAATCGATTTCGATTTGCTGTCTGCAATCCTCGTTAACTTTAGTGCCACGTGAAAAATTTTCAAACTTCCGACTTGTTAAGAGGCCCGGGCTAATTGGATTTTTCAAGTTTTCAAATATTTGAACTCTCAAAGATGAAGTTGATCCCTTAAAGCTCTAAAAGATTTCCGGTCAAACTTTCTTTACTTAATACTCACTTAACATTAAGTTATAACTTTCGACATAAGACCAAATTAATTAATTTTGGTCCAAACAGAGAAGAATAAATCTCCACAAAACGCCTTTAAATGTACAAAAACTTCGGTAACAAATCAGATCCTGGAGGCACAATAAATCTCGTAAGGCCCAATTTTTGGGACTGGTGGATACGCTTGTTTGGCTGTGTATCACACGGCCTGATGAGTCTCCAGGATTCCGGGTGGAAGGGGAGAAAAAGTTGGCTGATGTGTGTTTAAGTATAGAGTATAGCACCCTCCCCCCTCCCTTCGTCCCCCCAGCTTCTGGACCCCAATTTCTTTTCGAGCCTCCCTATTTCTCATTTTCTCTCCCTCTCATAGAAGCTAGATGTTGAAGGGGAAGGGGGAGCGAGGGGAGAATCGAAACTCACTTCCTAGGGCTGCTGCCCCCGAAGTCAGGTTCCCATGCCCCCTGTATCTTTCATCCTTTTCCCTCACACATGGTCCATTCGTCCCTCTTCAATTCTACGAGCCTAGTCTGCCACCTGTCCCTGCGTCTGGACCCCAAGGAGCAAGGATGTCTTCCTACGTGTTGAACATGTATCCCCAACCCATTGTTTTTACTCCTTTATTTTTTCAAAACCTTTTTTATGTTTAGAAATTATTTTTTAATCAATGAGGATTGTTTAAAATTTAGATTTTTTTTGTATTAAAAGTTAGAGTAAAATTCAAAGTGAGGTAAGATAAGAATGCAATAAAAGAAGTAAAATAGGTTTTCAGCAATTTTAAAAATATTTTGGGCCTTAGGCACCAAGTTGTGACCTAAGGCCCAAATTCACTATTATATGTGTATTAATTTAATCATGCGTTTTGATTTAGAATATAGCTAGAGATTTTTTTCCTTCTGTTCAAAGATTTTCATTAACTTCCTTTTTTATGCTAAGAAATTATTTTTAAATTGATTACGTTACGCTGATTACGATTGTTTAAAGTTTAGATTTTTTGTATTAAAAGTAAGAGTCAAATTTAAAGTGGGTTAAGAATGCAATGAAAGAAGTAAAATAGGTTTTCAGCAATTTTAAAAATATTTTGGGCCTTAGACACCAATTTGGGACCTTAGGCCCAAATTCACTATTACATATGTATTATTTTAATCATGCGTTTGATTTAGAGTATAGCTAGAGATTTTTTCAATTTTTTTTTGTTTTTTGTGCAAAGATTTTCTTTAACTTCCTTTTTTATGTTTAGAAATTATTTGTGAATTAATTACCTTACGTTAATTACGATTGTTTGAAAGTTAGATTTTTTCTGTATTAAAAGTTAGAGTCAAAGTCAAAGTGAGTTAAGAATGCAATAATTGAAGTAAAATATGTTTTCAGCAATTTTAAAAATATTTTGGGTCTTAGGTACCAGTTTGGGACCTAAGGCCCAAATTCACTATTATATATATCTATATAAAATTTTAATCATGCGTTTTGATTTAGATTGTAGCTAGATATTTTTTTCAATATTAAATCTTAGGACCCAGAATAAGAAATAGAAGGATTCCATAGGACCCAGTCCTGTGGGACCCAATAAGACCCAAAGATGGAAAATAGTATAAAATCGCATAAAAATAAGTATATATTAGGGAAATGTTAAGATTAAACAAATTTAGCATTATTTAGGACCAAATTCACAATATAATCTACAATTTTCTTCCCCTATTATTTTGCTTTAGATAGAAGCCAGAAATATTTTATTCAGTATTGAAGTCTAAGGCACAGAAAAAAGTGGGCCCATAAGGTTCAACTTCAACAACTATAATATACTGTGCAACAATATGTTTTGCTTTTAGATAAAAACTTAAAAGTTATCTTTTAATATTAGAACTCCAGGCCCAAAATAAAAAACATATAGGGGATCTAAGGCCCATATTTGGCATGTAACAAATTTCATTACAGTAATTTTTTTCTTTTTAATTTTAATTAATTTTCTTCTAGGTCTAATCCTAATGCAAAACTGAAATAATTGAAAAAAAAACATAAAATGGGCCTTAAGGCCCGAAATTTGCCTAATTTGGTAACAAACAGAAAATATCAAAAACATGTTTGTCCCTGCGCCTGGACACCAAGGAGGAAGGATGTCTTCCTACGTGTTGAAAATGAATCCCCAACCCATTGTTTTTACTCTTTTATTTTTTAAATCCTCTTTTTTATGTTTAGAAATTATTTTTTAAATTAATTACAATTGTCTAACATTTAGATTTTTTTGTATTAAAAATTAGAGTTAAATTCAAAGTAAGTGAGTTGAGAATGCAATAAAAGAATCAAAATAGGTTTTTAGCAATTATAAAATATTTTGGGCCTTAGGAATCAATTTGGTACCTAAAGTTAAAATTCAATAATATACATACATAATATATGTATTCTTTTAATCATGCGTTTTGATTGAAATTGCAGCTAGAGATTTTTTCAATATCAAATCTTAGGACTCAGAATAGGAAATAGATAGGCCCCATAGGACCCAGTTAAAAAATTAAGATATTCCAGATAAATATATTTCGTTTTAGATAAAAATTAATTATTTTTATCTCAATATTAGAATATACAGCCCAAAATTAATGGATGAAAATGGGACCTAAGGCCCAAAGATGGAAAATAGTATAAACCATTATGAAAATAAGTATTTTGTAGGGAAATCGTTAGGATTAAAGAAATTTGAGATTGCTTTTTATCCTATGAATCTGGCTTAGTATACAAATATTTATAAAAATGTCCACATTTTGGGCCTAGGACCCACTTTGGGACCAATTTAACAATATAATTTACAATTTCATTTACCATTATTTTTCCTTTGGAATCTTTAGATAGAAGCCAGAGATATTTCATTCAGTACTAAAGTATAAGGTACAGAAAAAAAGTGGGTCCATAGGGCTCAATTCCAACTTTAACAACTGTAATATGCTGTGAAGCAATATGTTTTGCTTTTAGATAAGAACTTCAAATTTATATCTCGATACTAGAACACAGGGCCCAAAATTAAGAAGACATAAATATATTTCGTTTTAGATAAAAATTAAATATTTCTGTCTCAATAATAAAATACTAGAATATTAGAATAAATGGGATTTAAGGCCCAAAGATAAAAAATAGTATAAACCAACATAGAAATAAGTATTTAGTAGGGAACTGTTAAGTTAACAAAAATTTCACATTGTTTTTTATTCTATGAATCTGGCTTAGTATACAAATTTTTTAAAGAATACGAAGTTTTGGGCCTTAGGATCCAGTTTGGGACCAAATTCACAATATAATTTAAAATTCTTTTTGCCATTCATTTTGCTTTAGAATCTTTAGATAGAAGCCAGAGATATTTTATTCAGTATTAAAGAATAAGGCCCAGAAAAAATAGTGGGTCCATAGGGCCAAACTTTAACAACTATAATATACTGTACAACAATATGTTTTGATATAAGATAAAAACTTTAAGTTTATATCTCAGTATTTGAACACAAGGCCCAAAATGAAGAACATAAAGCTTATGTAAGGCCCATATTTAGCATGTATCACATTGCACCATATTAAATTTTTTTCTTTATAATTTGATTTCCTTTCCTTCTAGGTTTAATCCTAGTGCAAAACTGAAATAATGGCAAAAACATTAAATGGGTCCTAAGGCCCAAAGTTTGTGTAATTTGTTATCAAACAGAAAATATCGAAAAAATATAATACTCTTGACCAAAATAGATTTAACTCTTCTTCTTAATTGCTCTAGAAATGAATTATTGTTAATGGTGAGAACACCCTCCCACACGAATTAAATATAAGGCTTTTCCAGGCAAAGGTATTTTTTACCTGCCTTCAAACTGCGCCCGACAGACATCTGGTCAGATTTTGTTTCACAAAAAATGCAGTGCCCTAGCCTTATCAAATACAGACCGCCGACGCAACCTACGTGGGAAAAAATCCAACGTCTTGGATCTCTTCCGATCGGTAGCCCTTCATTAGAATTTTTATTTTCGATCCGGTGAAAAAAATCAGATCCCTATCACATCTGTGCATCCTTTTAACATTTAACCCTTCTCACCTTGCAATATTTACTTTATAAAAAAATTATTGTGCCCAAAAAAAATTAAAAGGGTTAAAGAAAGTGATATAAAAACGCCACCAAACCGGAAGACATTTTTTATCCAGCTTCCAGCACTACAATACCATTTAATGTATTCAAAAAAATTATTCAAGCTGCACAAATATTGATTTTTTATTCAATTTTTGGGGGAGTTTCAGTCTTTTGAATTAAATTAAAATAAAATTAGATCGATATGAAGTTCTTAAAATCTAATATAACTTTTTAAGGCCCGAATCAGGCCCAGAAGTCAAGAAATTTACACGGTGGCTTCCTATTGTCATAAAAGCCCTTTTATCGCGTGCGCAGCACGCACCCCTTTTGTCCACGCCACGCGTTTCCCTTTTTCTCCCCTTTTTTTACCGATTCTCCTTCTCACCTTTTACATCAGAATTTAAAAAAAAATTTCACTTCTGGCCACGCACACGCTGCGTTCGCGCCCCTCTAAAAAAGCGTCGTTAGCGCGCGCGCGCGCAACGGTCGGAATTTTTTTTTACCCACGAAATTTATGTGCGTCGGATTTTGGAAAAATTCGGTAAAAAGGAAAGCATATATCGCTCTCCCCAATGAAGGGGACGATTTTTTTTTTTCGTCCTCCCTGGACCCACCTTGATGTAGAAAGGTAAAAAAACGGGGAAAAAAAAGAAAGAGAAACCGCTTCCTTCCCCAGGCTTAGACACGCTCGACCACGCGCCACATACGGCTGCGTTGTTTTTTTTTCAGATTTTTTTTTTACTGTGGCGTCGATTTTCCATCATCTTTTGTCCGCGGGTCCTGCCCAACGTCCAGCCAACGTATTCTCAATTCTGGCCCCGCGAGGAGAGACGATATAATTTTTTTTTATCGGCTGAGGGTACTAGAAGGAAGGGACGAGTAAAAAAAATTTCATTGAAAATTTGCCTAACCGCCGGACTAGGTACAATGAGCCGCTTTTGGGCCAGTTTGACCGAGGAAAGTGAAAAAAAACGCTTGCGTCTCATGTGAACACATGTGTCGATACAGTGGCGTGGATCGTCGAGCAAGATTTTTATCTGTTTATTTTATTTTAGTGACTTATAAACACGATTCTAGAAATATATTCTCCTTTTATGATTTTCAGCATTATATTTTTGGGCCTTATGATTTTGGGCCTTATAATTTGGACCTTACGGTATGAAACTTAGTGTTGAAACGTTTTTGGGCCTTATACACTGGAACCTCGATTTAGAGAGGGTCTCAGCTGAAATTCTCGCAAGACGGTAGTTGGAGGGCACTTAAATAGAGGCTCCAGTGTATTTTGAGTCTGATGTTTTTGGTCCTTATAATTCTGGGCCTTACGGTTCGGAAAATAGTGTCGCTAAAGAAAACTAATAAGCAGAGAGCGAGCATTTGACTGTCAGTGACTGTGATTAGCGGACAGCACTGAGTAGAAGGAAAAGTAAATAGTGCGTCGTATGTGCCCGACGCACACTCTCCTCCCCCCCTCCCCCATGCGGCAGTTCTTCACAACGAGGGAGCCGAGCCTAGGCTCGGTGCGCTACTTTAGACTGGGCTCGTCCGCTCTCTGATAATAATCAACAAAGGGTACACATTTTTTTTGTATTTAAAATTTATATAAAAAAAATTTTTAATAAATTTTTTTACTCTAAAACTAATCCGAGATCACTCGTCCTCAGTATCTTTCCTCTTAAAATCTACTTTCTCCTGCTGCCTCGATTTCTTCCGCCATATCTCTCGCGAAAAGAAGAGCCCCTAATTTTTTTCTTCCTCTCGATTGGCATTACATAATAGACACCCTGTCTTTTTTTCCCAATCCGGAAACACCGCAGTCGATCTAACAAACAACTTCCACGATTCTTTTCCTCTCTCGACGCTTCCTTATGATCGACCAGATCGAATTCAATCGGCCGAAGAAAGGGAGAAGAGAAAACGCACGTGGAAAGGCATTCGTCTCCCTCTTTTCTTACCTGAATGACGTGAGATGTCCAACGTTTAAGCGCCAATGCGCCGCATTAGCAGCGGATTATTCATATTGCGCTCTCTCTCTTTCGCCTGTCGCTCAAAACCACCAAAAATCGGAGGCGAAACTCTCTTTTTGACAGAAATCGACAAAATCTCCCCCGACGTCACCGGCTTGCTTATTGTCAAGAAAAAACATCTGTAATCCGTTTAGGTGTGCAAATTTCCCATTGACGTTCCCGCCTCACGAACCCTGTCAAAAATCCCTTCCCACTTTAGTGTGCCGAGAAGCGTGCCTGAGGTATTGCGTGTGATGCGGATTCAGTTGAATAGAATACGTATACTTGAAACGAAGCTAAAAACTTGGATACTTTTCGAGGTATCGATAAAAACGAAAAATTTCACAAAAATCCGAAATAAGACCCAAAATTCAAAATAAGGCCCAAAATAGTATAAGGCCCAAAACTACATCTTGAGGATAGGTGTTCAGTTGAGCACTACTTTTTACCATGGGCTCACAAGCAACATTAAAAACATTTCATTAAGGCCCATAAAAGTGTATAGGGCCCAAATTTGTAAAGATATACTTTATTATAGAAAGGATGATTTTCAAAATATCCTTAAAAAACGAAAAATTTGATAAAATGCAATATAAGGCTTAAAATGTAAAATAAGGCCCAAAAATCAGAATAAAGCCAAAATTAGTATAAGGCCCAAAATGGTACGAGACCCAAAACGGTACGAGACCCAAAACTACATATTGAGGATAGGCGTTCAATTGAGCACTACCTTTTACAATGAGCTTACAAGCAACATTAAAAACATTTCATTAAGGCCCATGAAAGTGTAAAGGGCCCAAATTTGCAAAGATATACTTTATTATAGAAAGGATGATTTTCAAAATTAATTCGAAAAATTTGATAAAATGCAATATAAGGTCCAAAATTTGAAAGAAGGTCCAAAAATCAGAGTAAGGCCCAAAATTAGTACAAGGCCCAAAAATGGTGTAAGGGCCAAAACTACATCTTGAGGATAGGTGTTCAATTAAGCACTACCTTTTACCATGAGCTCACAAGCAACATTAAAAACATTTCATTTAGGCCCATAGAAGTGTATAGGGCCCAAATTTGCAAAGATATGCCTTATTATAGAAATGATGGTTTTCAAAATATCCTCAAAAAACGAAAAATTTGATAAGATGCAATATAAGGCCCAAAAATCAAAGTAACGCCCCAAAAGCAGAATAAGGTCCAAAAATTAGTATAAGGCCTAAAATTTGGTATACGGCCCAAAACTACATCTTGAGGACAGATGTTCAATTGAGCACTACGTTTTACCATAAACTCACAAGCAACGTTAAAAACATTTCTTTAAGGCCCATAAAAGTATAGGGCCCAAATTTGCAAAGATATACCTTATTATAGAAAGGATGATTTTCAAAATTTCAATAAGAAACGAAAAATTTGATGAAATTCAATATAAGGCCCAAAAGTCAAAATAAGGCCCAACATTATTCATAAACCCCAAAAGTACGTCTTGAGAATAGGTGTTCAATTTGACACTACCGTGAGCCCACAAGGAAAGAAGAAAAGTACATAAGGCCCAAATTACTCCATGAGAACTGAATGGTTCAGAAATGCATAAGGCCCAATACATACACGACCCGAAATAAACTATCCCTGTAATTTTAGTTTTAAATTGGATGAATTTGAAGCTAAAACCCAAAATTTGGGCTTAGTTGTAATTTGTCCCTAATCACAGATAAGACCCAAATATTATCTGAAGGATCTAAACACGTGAGACCGGCAAAATAGAGCAATATTTTCCGAAGAGCAGATCGTTGACAGCCTAAAGAAAGAGGCGAAAGAACCGAAGAAAAAGAGAGAGACAGAGATGAAAAAGAGAGAGAAGGAGAGGTTGTCTTGTCATGCCTAAATATGGGTCAGAGCTGCACTTGTCAGTCCCATTTGGGACCGTCGGTCAGTCTGTGATGCAGCCCACCCCCGAATACCATGCAAGATCAAACGTGCCGAGGTAGATTTTTCTCTCTCCCTCGGTGTTTGTTTGCTTGTTTGTTTATTTTACTGGGCCCTGTGCACGAGGCCCAATCCAGGTCCTTTTCACCACGTAACTGATCTGTAGGACACGAGAGTTCTTTATCGGTTGCTAATAGATGTAAAAGTAAACTTAACATAGATTCTGGATAGCGACTCTTTTAAAAAAAAATATAGACAAGGCCTAAAAAGGCCCAAAAGCCAAAATACAACTATTTAAAAACCTTCAGGTCTTAATTAAGAAAGAAACTTGAGGACCTATTTTCTGTACATCTATATTTTTAATCATAAGAGCCAAATCTGTAAGGCCCCAAATGTTAAAATAAGGCCCAAAATATTTTTTCTAAAAGAGAGAAATTCACAGAAAAAAGGGAGAGAGAGAAGTGAGACTGATCGCGTGGCTTAATCGGCTCTTGGCTTGTTGCACATCAAGCTATTGGGACTTACGATCCCTAACCCTTTCTCTGGGACCACCAATCGATCCAATTCTTTGTTAGCAAAAAGGATCCTTTCATATTTCCGATCTGTAACACCTTCCCAGTGGCACACGCTCGTGCGCCACTAGGAAAGAAATGGGGCCCAAAAAGGGTGGCAAGGCCCTTACCTTTGTCCGCGAACCAATTTGGGTATTGAACTGCAATTGAAAGGGGTACGAGTGCCGGCTCCCAATAGATTTCCCTCGATAGCATTGTGCTCGTCGGCATATTGAGCTATCAAAACATTAAGGCCCCGAAATCCGAGCGAGTCAGGTGCACCGATTTCGCCGGGGACTCCCATTGTGGTGGTTGTGTATTTTTTTCCCAAACGTCGATCGTCACGCGAAAGGGGTTGACGGCTCTAGTTAGCGGACCCATTGATTTGGGCCCTATCGGTCCGTCTAGTACTGATTGACTCTTGCCTTTCGTCGACTTTCGTTTCTTTCTTTTATTTGGCGCTCTATTATCTAATGTGTATTGAATTGTAAGATGAGGCCCCTTGGAATATTAATAGCTTGTTATCGATACAAATAAGGCCCATGTATGTTTTAGATATTTGAGATTGAATTATTGATTGAAATGTCAGTATCTCGATTATTGAACTGTTTGTAAGAGAGCGTTTTGTTCTTTCTTCTTTGAATGTAAATTTGGCTACTAAGTAAGGCCCAAAAAGAAAATTAAGGCCCAAAATAGATTCGAACTTAGTTTTCTTGCCAAAAATGGGTTTTATTGATAATAAGACTTGAATTGAGTGTCATGATTCTAAGGCCCCAATCTGGAAAATAAGTCACAGAAGTCAATTCTGGGCCTTTTCTAAAAAAGATAATAATTCGGGAAAAAGAAACCGCTCACAGTCGGTCAGATGCTTTTTTTTATTAAGTACGTTAAAGTCGGTTTTAAAAGTCCGTTGGCAGCTGGACTCAATCATAGGGACATTTAAAAAAAAATCAGGGCCTTACGCCAAAAAGAAAAAAATGTACAGGTCTCACTGACGAGAGTATCGATGCTGGACGAGGTAATGGTCACCTGGCGTAATGTGACGTCATAGGGAAAACAACCTCGTCATGGGGGTTGGCTCATTCGCCAAGGCCCAGCTCCCGGGACCCCCATGGGTTCCCATGACCCCGCCTGACCCACTGCTTAAGGTGCTCGGGCCCACGGGACTTCGATCAGTGTCCTTGGTCAAAGGTCACGCATATGGTTCCATAGTCCTTAGTATTAAATGCGGCAGGAAAAAATTCCCAAAAATACAGAAACCCTGAAGGGTCAAAAGCGGAAGGATCTCGAGGCTGCAAGATAATACACGTGAAACCCTCTTTTTTTCTCATAAGGGGGGAGGAAGGAACGAGCGTGAGAGAGGCTGAGAAAAAATAAGGAGGGGGAGATATGCATATTAGGGTCCACTGGTCCAGGGTGTAGATTGACGATCACCTAGGTTAAAAAAATTTTTTTTTTTGAATGGCGGTTGGCATGAGTTTTAACGGACACTTCTAAATTGAGTGAATTCTAATCTCAGACTAAACTTGGGCATAAGGCCCAAAAATATACTCGTCATTTTTGAATCCGAAAAATTTGTAATCAAACTATTATGGTTCATGAAGTGTATTATTAATAATTTTCTAAATATTAGTCCCAAAAAATGGATATAAGACCCAAATTTATATTTGCTTTATAAATTCAGATTTAGTACTTAAATAAAAAATCTAGAGCAAAAATATAGACTAGATTGGAGCCACAGATTATGTTTTTTCACTGTGTCACTTTTTATAAACTAATTCATAATAAGGCCCAACATAGCGCCAAATTGAATGCTTATATAATTGACCTGATACATTCCGAGGTGGATAATAAAGATTGTCCAAGTTCCCAAAATCATTATAAGAACTAAAGTTCAAAATAAGACTCAATTATTAGAAAATTTACATTTGAAAATTCATTAGATAAATAAGGCTCAAAATGGTTGCAAAATAATTTATTATCAATTAAAATTGATATAGCGGTTACTAAAGAACTTGAATTGATATTCTATAATCACACATCCAAAAATATACGTAAGGTCCCTAATTTAAAAGTAAGGCCCGATTAAGGTCCAGTTTTTATGACTGAATAAGTATCCAAAGTCTCTAATAGGCCCAAAATATTCCCAAACTAAATTTTGTAAAATAAATTCGAAATTGAAGCCCATAAGAGATCCAACTCCACATTTTTTAACCATACAAACACCAATCTGTATAAGGCCCAAAAATGTAAATAAGACTCATAGTGATTAAATAAGAAATTTTATCAAGCAGATTCAATTTGAGGTGAATGATGGGCCCCAACTGAATATTTATGAGTACGCAAGTCCCAAATATTTACATAAGGCCCAAAATATAAATAAGGCCCAATTTTCAAAAAAATGAAAAATATTATTTGGGATGAATATTTTCAGAATGAGAAAAGACATTATTTTCCTCTTTTTTAAATTGGCGACCGTGACGGATAAAATCTTTACGTGCTTTACGAGTTATTGCCAGTCTTAGCAGATTTTGAAGGATTAAAGTGTTTAAAACTTAAACTTGTGGGCCCACCGCTCGTAACAATCGGTACCAATAAAATTTTACTGTTTTACGGGCCCCCGAGAGAAAGGAACAGGAAGCAAATAAATAATAAAGTAAAAGGAGCTTATAAGGGGATAATCCTTTGGCTCTCGATCCTTTCCCACTTTCCTTGCTAACCACCTTTTAGCCGAAGGAAAAAGATTAGAAAAAAGTCCCGCTCCTACAATAAAGTGAAAATTGGGTAATAAACCATCATAAGGATAAACCCTTTTTTTCGACATCTGGTCTCGGCCTGGACCTAGTCAACCCTTTGCAACCTTCCTTTCGTCGACCACTTTTTTTTTCACTGGGTCGACACTTTTTCTGAAGTTCTGAGTTTTCACGACTCCCAAATATTTCGACTCGCTCAGGCACGCTTGATTTTTGTTGTTTTTTTTTCTTCTTCACTGCAGGTGTATTTGCACTTGCTTAGCCAACAAAGTGACTTGAGTTGCCCACATTTTTTTGTTGAAAACTTTTTTTTTAGATTGCCTTTGAAAGAGAGATAGTAGCAGTTTTCTGAAGGAATGCAAAAAAATTGGGACCTGCGTTCGAATCAGTTGAAAATTGAAATTCGTTCCTGCTAGGAAGAATTATCTTTCTTTAGGAGGAGCATCCTTTCAAAACTAGGGTTTAATTTATGGGAAGCAAGTACCTTTTGAAAGGCTGTCGTTTGTACAAATTATCTGTTCTAGAACGAGTTTTAGAAAATAAAATTCAGCAAAATCCTGTATTTGAATAAATAAAGCCAAAAAAAAAATAAGTCTCAGCAGCGGATTATTTTTACGAAAGTTATTCTCATTTTTAATCTACAACCTAAACTTAAAAGTTCAAATTTAATCAAGCCAAATACGAATATAAGGCCCAAAATATAATCAGTCTCAAAGCTAATTTTTCTTGAAGATAAACTACTTGTGTGTTTTGTCAGTATCTCAAGATCACAAGAGCTGGTTTATAAACTCCAAAATCAGCGTGAAGCTCAAAGTGAAAATAAGACCCAAAATACAATAAGTCCCAACAGCGGATTATTTTCCGAAAGTTATTTTCATTTTTGATCTATCACCCAAACTCAAATTTTCCAATCGAATCAAGCCAAAATCTAATATGAGGCCCAAAATTAAATCAGTCCTAAAAATCAATTTTTTAAAAAGAGAAACTACGTGTCCCTTCTGAGTATCATTAAATCACAAAAGCTTGTTTATAAACACAAAAAGCAGTGTAAGTCCCAAAATGCAAATAAGACCCAAAATACATTAAGACCCAATAGCGGATTATTTTTACGAAAGTTATTCTCACTTTTAATCTATCACCTATACTCAAAAGTTCACATCGAGTCAAGCCAAATTCGAGTATAAGACTCAAAATTAAGTAAGTCCCAAAAATAAATATTTTAAAGAAAAACTACATGTGTTTTTTCTAAGTATCTTAATATTACAAAAGCTGGTTTATAAACTCCAAAATCAGCGTAAAGCCCAAAGTGAAAATAAGACCCAAAATACAATAAGTCCCACCAGCGGATTATTTTCCGAAAGTTATTTTCATTTTTGATCTGTCACCTAAACTCAAATGTTCCAATCGAATCAAGCCAAAATCTAATATGAGGCCCAAAATTAAGTCAGTCCTAAAAATCAATTTTTTAAAAAGAGAAACTACGTGTCCCTTCTGAGTATCATTAAATCACAAAAGCTTTTTTATAAACAAAAAAAGCAGTGTAAGTTCCAAAGTGCAAATAAGACCCAAAATACAATAAGTCCCAACAGCGGATTTTTTTTACTAAAGTTATTCTCACTTTTAATATATCACCTATACTCAAAAGTTCACATCGAATCAAGCCGAATTCGAGTATAAGGCCCACAACTAAATAAGTCTCAAAAATCAATTTTTTAAAGAGAAACTACATGTGTCTTTTATAAGTATCTTAAGATTATAAAAGCTGGTTTATAAATTAAAAAAGCAACGTAAGGCTCAAAGTTCAAATAAGGCCGAAAATTTAGTAAGTCCCAACGGCGGATTATTTTTACGGAAGTTATTCTCACTATTAATCCATCACCTTAACTCAAAAGTTTACATAGAATGAAGCCAAATTAGAGTATAAGGCCCAAAATTGAATAAGTCCCAAAAATCAATTTTTAAAGGGAAACTACATGTCTCTTTTCTTAGTACCTTAAGATTACAAAAGCTGGTTTATAAACTCAAAAAGCAGCGGAGGCCCAATTTGAAAATAAGGCCCAATTTCTAAAAAGGTTAAATTGAAGCGGAAGATACTCGATAACGATTTTCAGTGGGTGAAAATAGGGTAATAAATCTTGTAAAAATTGGTAATCTGTCGTGAGATCGTAAAGATGGATGGCCAACTCAAGATGTCGATCGTCAGATGATCGACGAGTACGCAGCGGCGACGTAGTTTACGATTACGGTATATTCAATGTAAGAGCCACTGCTACTGGGTGTCTCGAATTGAAAGGAGGCAACTCGTCACGGTTTAACGCGCGTCCCTAATTCATCCAGGGGCCTGTGGGCCCACGCGCACTGAAAAAAATCAGGCGTCGGGCTTCACTTCCATGTATTCGGATTGGTTTCCATGCGTATGAAGCGAGGGGGTGTTGAGCCGTGACGGTTCACGCGGTTCATGCACGAACGAAAATCAAAACTTTTCTACAAATAATAGGCCTTAGGACACCGAAAAATCGCTCTCGATTTCTCTCCGGAAACTATTTAGGAATCCGGATTGGAGTAATTAGTTTTATATTGAATCAGTATATTGTATACCTGGCTGTAAAATTACTAATCAAGGCCCTGAATGTTAAATAAGTCCCAAAATCGAATTTTGTCGATTTTCTGAAGAAAATTGCTTTTATGATCCATATTTAGGTTCTAAGGCCCAAAAATGTCACATAGGTCCCAGAAACGTAGATACGGCTCAAGAATGAACATAAGGCGCATTTTTTGAATTCTGAAAAGTGCAGTCTCAAGCCGGAAAGCGCATATAAGATTTTTAGAAGGTTTCAGACTTCGAAAATTTAATTTAATTGCTAAACAAGGCCCAGAATTTTAAATAAGTCCCAAAAATCGAATCTTGATAGATTTTCTAAAGAAAACTGTTATATTTTCTAAAGAAAGTAGCTTCTACACTCGATATTTAGGTTCTGAGGCCCAGAAATGCAACATAGGTCATACAAACCTGTATAATGCCCAAGAATGAAAATGAGGCCCATTTTTTTTCAATTTTGAAAATGCAGTTTTCAAGTCTAAAAGCGTGTATAAGATTTTTAGAAGACTTCATACTTCGGAAATTTAATTGTATTACTAAACAAGGCCTAGAATTTTAAAAAGTCCCAAAATAGAATCTCGGTAGATTTTCTGAAGAAAATAGCTTCCATGGTCGATATTTAGGTTTGAAGGACCAAAAATGCAGTATAGGTCGCAGAAACGTAGGCAAGGCCCAATAATTAAAGTAAGGCCCATTTTTTAAATACTGAAAAATGCACTTTCAAAGCCTGAAAGTGCATATAAGATTTTTAGAAGGTTTCAGGCTGCGGGAATTTGATTGTATTACTAAACAGGGCCCAGAATTTTAAATGAGTCCAAAAATCGAATCTAGTAAATTTTCTGAAGAAAATATCTTCCACGCTCAATATTCAGGTTCTAAGGCCCCAAAACACAGAATAGATCCCAGAAACGTGTATAAGGCCCAAAAATGAAAATAAGGCCCAATTTCTTTAATATTCTGAAAAATGCAGTCTTAAAGCCTGGAAGCGCATATAAGATTTTTAGAAGTTTTCAAACAACGAAAATTTAATTGTATTACCAAACAAGGCCCAGAATTTTAAATAAGTTCCAAAATCGAATCTCAGTAGGTTTTCTGAAGAAAATAGCTTCCACACTTAATATTTAGGTTCTGAGGTCCAAAAATGCAGCATAGGTTCCAGAAATGTAGATAAGGCCCAAGAATGAAATTAAGGCCCATTTTTTTAAATTATGAAAAATGCAGTTTTGAAGTCTGCAATCGCATATAAGATTTTTAGAAGGTTTCACACTTCAGAAATTTAATTGTATTGCTAAACAAGGCCCAGAATCTTAAATAAGTCTCAAAAATCGAATCTTGGTAGATTTTCTAAAGAAATTAGCTTCTACGCTCGATGTTTAGGTTCTGAGGCCAAAAATGCAATATAGTTCATAAGAACCTGGTTAATGCCCAAGAATGAAAATGAGCCCCAATTTTTTTTCAACTCTGTAAATGCAGTTTTCAAGTCTAAAAGTGTGTATAAGATTTTTAGAAGGTTTCATACTTCGGAAATTTGATTGTATTACTCAAGAAAACCTAGAATTTTAAATGAGTCCCAAAATCGAATCCTGGCAGAATGCAGATTTTCTAAAGAAAATATCTTCCACGCTCAATATTCAGGGTATAAGGTCCAAAAATGAATCATAGATCCCAGGAAAGTGGATAAGACCCAAAAATGAAAATAAGGCCCAATTTTTTAAAATTCTGAAAAATGCAGTTTTAAAGCCTGGACGCGCACATAAGATTTTTAGAAGTATCCAGACGTCGCAAATGTAATTGTATTACCAAACAAGGCCCAGAATTATAAACAAGTCCCAAAATTGAATCTCAGTAGATTTTTTGAAGAAAATAGCTTCTTCGTTCAATATTAAGGTTCTAAGGCTCAAAAATGCAGTGTAGGTGCCAGGAACGTAGGTAAGGCCCAATAATTAAAATAAGGCCCATTTTTTAGATTCTGAAAAATGCACTTATAAAGCCTGAAAGCGCATATTAGGTTCTTAGAAGTTTTCACACATCGGAAATTTATTTATATTACCAAACAAGGCCCAGAATTTTTACTAAGTCCCAAAATCGAATCTTAGTATATTTTCTAGAGAAAATAGCTTCTATGCTGAATATTTAGGTATAAAGACCGAAAATGCAACATAGGTTCCAGAAACTTCAATAAGGCCCAAAAATGAGAATAAGGCCCAATTTTTAAAAATTTTGAGAAATAAAATTTGAAAGTCTGGAAGCGCATATAAGGTTTTTTAGAAGTTTTCAGACATCGGAAATTTATTTGTATTACTAAACAAGGCCCAGAATTTTTAATAAGTTCCAAAATTGAATCTTAGCAGATTTTCTAAAGAAAATATCTTCCACGCTCAATATTTAGGTTTAAAGGCCCAAAAATGCAACATAGGTCCCAGAAACGTAGATAAGGCCCAATTTTTTTTGAGTTATGAAAAATGCAGTCTTAAAGCATGAAAGCGCATATAAGATTTTTAGCAGGTTTCAGACTTCGGAAATTTGATTGCATTTTTTTAAAGATTCAGTTATAAATTTATTGTACATTTAAAAATGCGTAATGTGACGATTCATGCTGTTTTTAATTCTTTTTTTCGTAGAGATGAAAGTTCTAAAGGATGAAAGTTAAAAAAATCCTTCTAGAAGAATAAAAAATGAATGGCTGTACTGGATGTAAGAGGATAATGCAAAAGGGGGACTATAAAGTATCGCTGCGGAAGCGAGAAAATAATGACTGAAGTAAAAAGCGTTTAGTCACTGCGAATATTGCGCTACGTGCTTGTCACTGCTGCGAGAATCATAAGGTCGCGGCTCTCAGCCAGTCTAGCTCCTGAATAAATACGCATGTTTCGTAACGTGAGGCATATTCATCACCTCATCTTTTTATAAATAATGGTCACCGTAATTCCATAATAAGCCATCCAGTCTATTTAATTTTGTCTATAAATACAAATAAATTATCAAATTATACTTTTATCAAACTGTAATTATTGTTTTTCTTCAATTTTATTTAACTTCATATTAATTATTAATTTTGAGATATTGACCGAAACCTAATTCGTAAATTGCTGGTTATTACATATAGGAGAAAAAAATGATTTTCGGAAATGAGATCGTGGGGTGAATCGAATAGAGAATAAAAAAATTCTTAGCACCCGGTTGCCATATGTTTGGTTTGTCCTGCGGCCTGTCCTTTCGCACCACGGCACCCACCGGTCTTCTCATCTTTTCTTCTCTTTTCACCTATTTTCTTTCACTTCACTCATGCTATCCGGTAAAAGGAGAAATTAAGAGAGGCGTGAGGGGAATCTGCGGAGACATTATATCGAGGTATCGTCGCGTGATATCTGAAGATCCCAGACAAGGCCCAAAAAGTGCCAGGACACTCGTATCGAGTTCCCGATAGCCGATCGATCGTCTCCAAATCTGAAGCCATTCCCTATTCTAAGAAATCTTTGCTCAGATAACTTCACAAATGATGAAAACCTTTTTTAAAAAATGGGCCTTATTTTATGTTTGGGACTTATTCTCATTTTGGGCCTTATCTGCAGCCTTTAGTTTCTTATTATTGCCGACGGAATGTTGTTTCACAACAAAACTTAATTGGGAATCATTCTGGGCCTTATTTCCACTGTTGGGCCCTTCTAAGACTCAACTTCTGCCCTATCGTTTTCGCATTCTAATAGCGGTCAGTGGTCACCCCTTTTTTCGAGAAGGAAAAAACCGGATTTTTTTAACGGTTGGCCGTCCAGTGGAGGGTTTTATAAAAGCATCTGGGCCTAATCTGCATATGGTCCAGGTCGCAGCATCCCCCCCCCCATTTCTTTTTTTTGTTTAACTTCGAAACCCCTGGTTTCCCCCTCCTGGTCGGATGCCCGCCCTAATTTCAACCGTCCGATTCCGAGTCGTTTGAATGACAATGATGGGCCCGCGTTTTGAGCCTCAAGAAGAATTCCCCCTTCCTATTTTACCTCACGAAACGATCGATCAAATTCAAAAAATTGCCCGCGAGATTGCTCGTGTAACCCGATATGCAAATATTGTCGTCTACTTAAATCGGGAGATTAATGACAGGGTTACACTGATTTGGTTTTTACACTGATTCGCGATTTTTCTTCGGGAAGCCGTGAGAGAATTTTTTTCAAGTTGGGATATTAAATGGATCCAGGAATTTAGATTTAGTACATAAAGCCCAAAATGAAAGAGTTAAAAATATAAATCGATAAACAAAAATTAATTGTATAAGATTCGAAAGTAAGTTTTAATACAGGTAAGGCCCAAAATGTAATGAGTCCCAAAATTGGATTATCTTGATGAAAGTCGCTTTTAATGACAATCTTAACTCTGAATATTCAATTGACTCAGGCCAGATTATAAAATGAGGCCAAATATTGAATAAGGCTCAAAATGAATTGCATTGTAGGAATTTAGAGTTCAATTAGGTCCATAAGTCTCGTGAGGCTCAATATGAAAATAAGGTCCAATTCTCGAAATTTAGATTTGGTACATGAAATCCAAAATAAAAAAGTTGAGAATATCAATCAATGAACCGCAAATAAGAAGCTAATTGTATAAGACACGAAAATGTATTAATAAAGATAAGGCCCAAAATTCATTGTGTCCCAAAATCAAATTATCTTGATGAAAGCGGCTTTTGATTACAATCTAAACTAAAAAAATTCAATCGAATCAGGCTAGATTATAAAATGAGGCCCAATATATAATAAGGCCCAAAA
Organism: Melikaiella ostensackeni; assembly: GCA_032362435.1. NCBI lineage: Eukaryota > Metazoa > Arthropoda > Insecta > Hymenoptera > Cynipidae > Melikaiella > Melikaiella ostensackeni. The sequence continues at coordinate 17,067,595 of JAUMHM010000001.1, read as the reverse complement.
TAATTTGTATTGCGTAGGAACTACTTGTGTGCTTGATAAATATCCGAAGATCGAAAATAAACAAATGGAGTAGGAATTTACAGTTCAAGTGGACCTGTAAGACTCATAAGACCCAAAATGTAAAATAAGGCTCATTTCTCGATAAATGTAGATCGATGAGAATTTTACATGGGTGGAAATTGAGTAATGAATCTGCGTTTCTTCCTTTCAATTGCAGCACTTTCAGTTAACAAAAAATCGAAGAATTTCAATATCAATCAATAAGTCGAAATCAAAAGATAATCGTATGAGACGCAAAAATAAGTCCTAACAATGATATGGCCCAAAATCTAATGAGTTCCAAAACCGAATTATCTTGATGAGAGTCGCGTTTGATTAAAATCTAAAAGTGAAAAATTCAGTCGAATAAAGCCAGATTATAAAATGAGGTCTAATGTATAATAAGGCCCAAATTAAATTGTATCGCATAGATTCATAGAAAATATTTAACGTGTGCGTGGTAAATATCGGAAGATCGAAAATAAATAAATGGAGTAGGAATTCAGAATTCAAGTGGGCCGCCAAGGCCCATAAGGCCCAAAATGTGAAATAAGGTTCAATTTTCGAATAATTGAGATCCATGAGAAATTAAGATGGGTGGAAATCGATTGCAGCACTTCCAATTAACCAAAAATTGAACAATTTTCAACGCATGAACTAAAACTTGTTACGTGTGTTCTGGCGGTAGTGAAAGTAACATGGAAAACAAGGCCCAATTCTCAAAATTTTATAATTGTATTTATTTTATTGTATTGTATTGTATTGTATTGTAATTTATAATTGTATAAGACGCGAAAGTGAGTCCTAATAATGATAAGGCCCAAAATCTAATGAGCTCCAAAATCGAATTATTTTGATGAGAGTCGCTTTTGATTACAATCTAAACTTGCCAAATTCAATCGAATCAGGCCAGGTTATAAAATAAGGTTCAATTTATAATAAGGCCCAAATTGAATTGTATTGCATAGACGTGTGTGGTAAATAATAGAAGATCGAAAATAAATAAATGGAGTAGGAATTTAGAGTTCAAGTGGGCCCCTGAGGGCTGTAAGAACCAAAATGTAAAATAAGGCCCTTTTTTCGAAAAATTTAGATCGATGAGAATTTGACATAGGTGAAAATTGGGTAATAAATATGTGTTTCTTCCTTTCAATTGTAGCACTTTCAATTAACAAAAAATCAAATAATTTTCAACGCATGAACTAAAACTTGTTACGTGTGTTCTGGCGGTAGTGAAAGTAACGTGGAAAACAAGGCCCAATTCTCAAAATTTAGATTTGGCACATAAGGTCCAAAATACAAGGATAAAGAATATTAATAAATAAATCGAAAATTAAAAGACAATTGTACAAGGCGCGAAAATAAGTCCCAATAAAAATAAGGTCCTAAATATAATGAGTTACAAAATCGAATTATCTTGATGAAAGTCGCTTTTGATTATAATCTAAACTTGAAAAATTCAATCGAATCAGGCCAGATTATAAAATAAGACCCAATATAGAATAAGGCCCAAAATGATTTGTATTGCAAAGACACTACTTTTGTGATTGATAAATGTTCTAATATCGAAAATAAATAAATGGAGTAAGAATTTAGAGTTTAAGCGGGCCCATAAGGCCCAAAATGTGAAATAAGGCCCAATTTTCGAAAAATTGAGATCGATGAGAATTTAACATGGGTGGAAATCGGGTAATAAATCTGTATTTCTTTCTTTCGATTGCAGCACTTCCAATTAACCAAAAATCAAACAATTTTCAACGCACGAACTAAAACGCGTTACGCGTGTTCTTGCAGTAGTAAATACAAAAAAGAGTCGAAATCGCGATTTCACCGAATCGTGTCTCGGTTCACGCATCTCGCAAATGAGGTTATGGTTATGTCGCCGAGAAGCGAGAACTCGAAGCACTCAGAACTATCGAGAGCAGCGATAATACGAGCGAGATCGACATCGTCATCACGCTCGAGCGCTTTTTGGTATTGAAAGTGAGGTTAGGTCTCTCATTCTGCCTCCAACTTCCCACCCACCCCCTAGCTACATTTTTCTCTTTTTTCCGTTTTTTTTTCTTCTTTATTCTATCTCACCTTCTCTCTCTTTCCATCGCGAGGTGAGAATGCAACGCTAAGAAGCACGCTTCGTTGCTTCTAGTCATAATAAACGTGCCAAGGTGCCTACTTGCGCGAACACCTTAAAGCCGATTTCTATCTACAATTCTGGGACCGCCCGCCTTTTTCTATCCAATTTTTTTTACCATTTTACCCAAACGCTGCTACTTCGCTGAATCATACAGATTTAAGTAAATTCAAGAAAAGCCTTCGTTCTGATGGGTTTTCGTTAATAACTTTATTATAATTGTCCCCACAAGTTAGGGATGATATTTTTGCATTTGGCGAGTAAATTTCCGATCTTGAATGCTGGTTTTGAGACTTGAAAGGTATGCTAGTTTTTGAGGAAAAAAATCGGAAAGGTAAAAAAAATTACGATTTTTTCATATTACCTGTTTGGGTTCTTCTTGAGAACCTGAAATACCTGTTCAAAGAAAGATAACAATTCGCGCGGAATTCAAAATTGCACTTTGAAAAATATTTATTTGATGAAATATTTATGTTCAGATGTCTGAAAATGATTGAAGAAGGGAAATTTCATCATCCGTGATTCCTCAAGCGAGACGTATGAATTGAGAAGCATTGGGTCATTTGATGCCCTTGATAAATTGGTATCGATTCTCAAGGAAAAAGAAATTCAAGGACACATGCGATCCAGAAACAATCGCAGACTCCAGATACTTTCGAATTTTTTAAGTTCAGAATTTTAAGATTATGGAGTTGATACCAAAAAAAAGGGTTTCGTAGCCTATTAAGTTGTTAATTAAGTCGCTCAAATCGTCCCCTCCACAACCCTTTCCACACTTCTCCTCATTTCTCCTCCCCACCATCATTTCCCTCATTTCTCACTTCCCTTCATCTCCCCCCCCCACATTTTCCCTCCCATACCTTCTCCCCATTTCCCATAATTTCCCTCATTTCCCCTCACCCCTCCCCCACACCTCACTTCTCCTCATTCAAATAATAATAATGTGGATAAGGCCCAAAAGTTGATCAGTCCCAAAAACGGACCATCTTGAATGTAAAATGTAATAGTTGATATTTCAACCAGAACAGATTTTAATTTTAAGTCAAAAACAGTTGAACTCGACTAAAAAAATTGAATTTTCAACAAAATAGTTGAATTCTCAACCAAAACAGATTAATTTTCAATCAAACAGTTGCATTTTTAAACAAAAATATTAATTTTTCACCAAAAAATACGAATTTCCAACAAAACACATAACTTTTCAACCAAAAGTAGAATAGTTTAATTTTCTGTTAAAAAATCAATAAAAAAAAAACGAATTTTCAATTAAAATGATGAATATTCAACAAAATAATTGAATCCTCAACTAAAACAGATTAATTTTTAACCAAACAATTGCATTTTTAACCAAAAAGATGAATTTTCTACAAAAAAAAAATTAATTTCAAACAAAACATAAATTTTCAACCCAAAGTAGAATAGTTCAATTTTTTGTCGAAATTTTTTTTTTGTTTTAAACGAGTTTCCAACAAAATAGTTCAATTTTCAATCAAAGAAATGAATTTTCAACTAAAATGATGAATGTTCAACAAAATAATTGAATCCTCAACTAAAACAGATTAATTTTCAACCAAACAGTTGCATTTTTAACCAAAGAAAATTAATTTTCTACCAGGAGAGATGAATTTTCGAACAATAAAAGCGAATTTTCAACAAAATAATTTTAGATCAAAAACTGTTGAATTCAACCATAAAAGACGAATTTTCAACAATATAGTTGAATCCTCAACCAAAACAGATTAATTTTTAACCAAGCAGTTGCATTTTTAATCGAAAAGATTAATTTTCGACTAAAAGAGACGAATCTTTAACAAAACACATAAATTTTCAACCAAAAGTAGAATAGTTAAATTTTCAATTGAAAAAATGAATTAAAAAAAAACGAATTTTCAACTAAAATGATGAATGTTCAAAAAATAATTGAATTCTCAACTAAAACAGTTTAATTTTCAACCAAACAGTTGAATTTTTTGCCAAAAAAAATGAAATTTCTACCAGAAGAGATGAATTTTCAATAAAAAAAGCGAATTTTCAACAAAATAGTTGAATCCTCAACCAAAACAGATTGATTTTCAACCAGACAGTTACATTTTTAACCAAAAGGATTAATTTTCCACCAAAAAAAAAGGATTTTTAACAAAACACATAGATTTTCAACCAACAGTAGAATAGTTAAATACTCTGTTGAAAAAATCAATTTAAAAAGAAACGGATTTTCAGCTAGAATGATGAATATTCGACAAAATAATTGAATTCTCAATTATACAGATTAATTTTCAACCAAACAGTTGCATTTTTAACCAAAGAAAATTAATTTTCTACCAGGAGAGATGAATTTTCAAACAATAAAAGCGAATTTTCAACAAAATAATTTTAAATAAAAAACAGTTGAATTCAACTATAAAAGACGAATTTTCAACAATATATTGAATCCTCAACCAAAACAGATTAATTTTTAACCAAGCAGTTGCATTTTTAATCGAAAAGATTAATTTTCGACTAA
>JAUMHM010000001.1:17039487-17062822 GCA_032362435.1 Melikaiella ostensackeni | reverse complement strand
CCCCCCCCCCCCAAATAAAATGAAATTTCTACCAGAAAAGATGAATTTTCAAACAAAAAAAGCGAATTTTCAACAAAATAATTTTAAATTAACAACAGTTGAATTCAACCAAAAAAGACGAATATTTAACAAAATAGTTGAATCCTAAACCAAATCAGATTAGTTTTTAAACAAAAAGATTAATTTTCTTCCGAAAAAGACGAATTTTCACCAAAACACATAAATTTTCAACCAAATAGTTGAATTTTTAGCCAAGAGGATTAATTTTCTACCAAAAAGACGATTTTTCAACAGAATACATAAATTTTCAACGGAATACTTGAATTTCAACTAAAAAACATAAATTTTCAACCAATAATGGAATAGTTGAAATTTGTATTGAAAAACCAAATTTTCAACCAAGAAAAAACAAATTTTCATCAAAATAGTTACATTTCCAACCAAAGAAATGAGTTTTCGAGTAAAGTGATGAATTTTCAACAAAATAGTTGAATCTTCTACTAAAACAGATTAACTTTCAACCAAACAATTGTATTTTTTACAAAAAACAAGGGTTTCGTAGCCTATTGAGTTGTTAATTAAGTCGCTCAATTCTCCCCCTCCACATCCCCTTACGCACTTCTCCTCATTTCCCATCATTTCCCCTTCTCACCATCATTTCCCCGCCCCAGCATCATTTCCCCTCACTTCTCCTCACTTCTCTTTACTTTCCCTCATTAATCCTTACTTCCCCTCGCTTCCCATAATTTCCCCATCACACATCCCCCCCTACCTTCTCTTCGTTTCACATAATTTCCCCTCCCCACCCTCCTTATCCTTATTTCTCCTTATTTCCCATCATTTCCCCTTATTTCCCCTCACTTCTCTTTACTTTCCACCATTAACCCTTACTTCCCTCCCCCATTCTTCCTACCTTCTCTTCATTTTACAAAATTTCCCCTCCCCGCCCTCCTTTTCCTTACTTCTCCTCATTTCCCCTCATTTCTATTTACTTTCCCTCATTAACCCTCACTTCCCCTCACTCCCCCTAATTTCTCTCTCCCATATTCCCCCCTATCTTCTCTTCATTTCACATCATTTCTCCTCCCCACCCTCTTTTTCCTTACTTTCCCTCATTTCCTCTCACTTCTCCTTTTTTATACGACCGGCTGACACCCGAGCGAAACGATAAGGCCCAAAAGTTGATTTGTCCCAAAAACGGATTATCTTGATGAAAGCCGTTTTTGTTGTCAATCTAGGAAAAAACTCCGTAATTTCAAGAAAATCAGACCAAATTATAAAAATAAGGCCCAGTACAATATTAGGCCCAATTTTCGAAAAACTTAGATTTGAAGTGCAAAAACTTGTACATAATAGCTAATTGATATAATATTCCAAAAAATTAACTGGAAACCGATATAAGGCAATTTTTCTCATAATTTCCGACCTTCCTCATTCCCCTTCTCTCTATTTACCTTTTTTCTTTCTCGTCTCACTTGCCCTGGGTCCCTTTTATTTTCGTCATCGGTTTGCTACTAATTCCCGTGCGGTGGCTACCGACCGGTTTTTGCGCTTCTGTTTTTTTTTTCGCCAAGGGCGAGAAAGAAAGATACACTCCTCATCTCAAAGAAAAGAAAAAATAGGCTAGAAGGAACTTGGAAGCGCGTGCTTGAATTTTTCGGAGGCAAAGAATCAAGAAAAAAAATAAAGTAAAAAATATTTCAGGCGCCGGCGAGAAAAACTCTTGAAGGGCCTTTTTCGCCCCAATGATCTCATGTCTCGTTTCTCACAGGTTTTTATCTGCCTTCAAACATCTCTATGCTTTATGGTTTATGAATTCATTTTTTACTCCTCTCCAATTTTCCTGCTGATCCCACTTTTTGCGGCTGACTGGCTTTTTCATCCAGTTTTCCATCTTTTTTTTCTTTTTTTTTATACATATTTTTTTAGTTTGCTAAAGAGGTTTCACTAATTCTCTTGTGGGTCGCTGACATTCTAAAAAAAAAGTGTTTTGACACAGATTGTGAACAAGTGTTTCTTTTTTGTAGTGGAGTGGCGAGAGGGAAGGAAATTTTTTTTGAATTAATAGATTATGATGATGGTGTTCAGTTTTTTTGTTAATATTTCATTCAAACTTGGGTAGAAGATATTGGGACAAATTTAATTGGACTAAAATTATCGGGAAGGGATTAATTTTTGGATAAAATATTGTCAGAAAAATAGTAATTTTTTGTGTGTAAATTTGCGGGAATTTGTTGGCTGTTTTGTGGAAAATTTTAATCTTAGAATTCTCGCAGAACTTTCTGCCAGTTTCGGAGAAAATTGTATTTCTGGAAAACTACCAGGACTTTCCGAAGAAGATTCAACAATTACTTTGAAATTTCCCAAAGAAATTGTGTTCTCAATAATACGACTAGGAAATTGTTTTCTCACGAAACTACAAGATTTTTATAAAAAATTTCTCCAAAATTTTCCTAAATTTGTCTAAATTTTCTCGGAAAATGGTGTTCCCAATTGCAATTTGATTGAGAATTTGTATTCCTAACTCTCAAAAAAGTATTGGAATTTCTTAAAATATTCCCCGAAATTTTCCTGGAAAATTGTGTTTCTGGAAAACTACCAGGACTGTCCAGAGAAGATTTAAAAATTACTTGGAAATTTCCCAAAGAAATTGTGTTCTCAAGAATACGATTAGGAAATTGTGTTCTCGGGAAACTACAAGGTTTTTATAAAGAATTTCTCAAAAAATTTTCTGGATTTCTTTAAATATTTTCGGAAAATGCCAAAATGGTGTTCCCAGTTGCAATTTGATTGAGAAATTGTATTCCTAACTATCAAAAAAGTATTGGAATTTCTTAAAATGTTTCCCGAAATTTTCCGGGAAAATTGAATTTCTAGAAAATTACCAGGACTTTTCAAAGAAGATTTAAGAATTACTTGGAAATTTCCTAAGGAAATTGTGTTCTCGAGAATACGACTAGGAAATTGTATTCTCGGGAAAATACAAGGTTTTCATAAAGAATTTCTCCAAACTTTTCCTGGATTTCTTTAAATGTTCAACTGTTGGAAATTCAAGAAAAAAGCGAATTTTGTATTAAAAATTTTATATTCACATAGTCTCTCATGAAAACTCAATAAATAAACATTTAAGTCCATAAAAAAATTTAAGAGTCTAGGTGGAATTCACATTTAAAGCAATTCTAAAGAAGATATATATCAGCATTGGCATTAGGGTATAGAATTTTTTATTAATTTTTTTATATATATGTATTTTTTTGAATTTCAAATTATCAAAATTATCAAGCTTGTCAAATAATAAGCGTTTTATCCTAGAATATTATATAAGATATTTCGGTCGCAGATAGGAACTGAAATTCAATTTAAATAATGTAAATTTCATTTAAAATTTCAGTGTAAGCAAAAATTTTTAGTTTAAGCAAAAAAGTTTAAATTGAATTTCAGTCCCTATCCGTGAACGAAATATCTTATATAATATTAATTTTTGAAATTACACAAATTGAAAATTGATTGAAAAAAATGTAGAATATTACTGATTGTACGTCAGTTGAATTCTAAAGTGTCTAAGGCAATGCTGATTCACATTACCTTACTGACGAGTCCAGTGAGTCAGTCTAGGATGAAACGCTTATTATTTGAAAAGCTTGATGATTTGGATAATTTGAAATTTAAAAAATACATATATATAAAAAAATTAATACAAAATTCTATATCCTAATGCCAATTCTAAAAAAAATCTTTACAATTTTATACTTTGGGTCAATTGAAACTGATATCTTTCAAAAAACCAGCAGAGATATCAATTAACATTTAAAGAAATGTTAGAAGGTAACAGTAAAAGAGACATATATTGCACAAGCGCAGATTAAAGCGGGAAATTTAAAAACGTACAAGATCAAAGGAAGAGGAGGATACCAGAAGCAAGGAGCGTGACTTGATCTGGTCGGTTTATCTCCATCGATAGAGCCGAAAACGCAATGTCATACCCGGATGCCTTCTGTTGCCCAAGAGCCGAAAGAAGATCGGCCGAAAATCGTTTACATGATGAAGGAACCAGCCGTGGAGAAAATGACGCATCGATTCTCTAACAAAAATCACCCTAACACCCTAACTGCTCCCTCTTCGATTATCTATCCGCCGACCGCCAAACCTAAACACAGAGAACTGCTCCTGCATTCGTGAGCATAACTTTTAATGGTCCCTTTTTTTCTAACACTCCAACGAGTGAGAAAAGTAGAGGAAGGAAAGAGAAAAAAAAGGGGAGGGAGTAAAAGTCAGAAATTTGTCAGATGCCCATGGATCCGTGTAACGTCTCCATAAAAGAGTGTTTTCAATTCCCAGTGTCGCGGCTTTCTATTGAGGACCCTTTCATTCGAGAGGTTTTTTTAAATTCAGCTTTTTCAGATTTGTTCTCGCTTTCCTAGATTGGGAGTAGCGAAGACTTTCCTCGAGTGGTAACTGTTCGTTTTTCGTGGAGTTTATTTTGAAATTTGGATTAATGTGGGTCAGTCAGTCTAAAAAAAAATATATTTCAGGAATTTTTTCCAGGATTACTATTTTCCAGATTACAATATTCCTTATTACAATTTTCCTTATTACAATTTCCCAGATTACAATTTTCCAATAAGGATACTATTTCTGGAAAATTTCAGAAACGGTAAAACAAGTAACCTAAGGCTAAGAGCACTATTTTCCGGAAAATTCTACGGAAGATGGAAGAGAATTCCAGGTGGTTTTCCAAGAATACGAATTTCCAGGGAAACTTCAGTGGAGTCCATGGGGTGTAAAGGGAATAAAATTTTCCGGGTAAATGTGGGAAAAAACTGCATAAAAGTTCTCGGTTATTTTCACAAGAGTACAATTTCCTTGAAACAATGTTTTCTGGAAAGTTCTACAGAAACTAGAAGAAAATTCCAGGTAGTTTTCCAAGAATGAATTTTTCCAGGAAAATTGCAGCAGAGTCCATGGAATACAGTTTGCCGAGAAAATATGGCAAACGGCAATTTTTCTGAGCATAATATTTTTCGGTATAATAGTTTTCCAATCAGGTTCCCAAAAGTACTATTTTCCGGAAAATTCTACGAATACTCTAAAAAAATTACCAATAGATTCTGAAGGATACAATTTTCGAGGACTTTTCCCAAGAAATTTTATTCCTGGAAAATTGTTAAGGATTTCTTTTTAAACTCTTTCAAGAAAAGAATAATATTTTACACTAAATCGTCATAGAAATTTTTCGTTTTTTTTTTTAGAGAAAAGGGTGAGGGAGTAAAAGTCATTAATTCGTCAGATGCTTATGGATCCGCGTAACGTCTCTATAAAAAAGTGTTTTCAACTCCTAGTGTCGCGGCTTTCAATTGAGCACCCTTTCATTCGAGAGGTTTTTTTAAATTCAGCTTTTTCAGATTTGTTCTCGCTTTTCTAGATTGAGAATCGCGAAAACTTTCTTCGAGTGGCAACTGCTTGTTTTTTCCTGGAGTTTATTTTGAAATTTGGATTTATGTGGATCAGCCGGTCTAAAAAAAAATTTTACAGGAAAAATTTCCAGGATTACTATTTTCCAGATCACAATTTTCCAGATTACAATTTTCAAGTTTAAAATTTTCCAGATTAAAATTTTCCAGGTTACAATTTTCCAATCAGGGTACTGTTTCTTGAAAATGTCGGAAACGGTAAAACAAGTAACCAAAGGATAAAAGCACTATTTTACGAAAAATGCTACGGAAGATGGAAGAGAATTCCAGATATTTTGCCGGGAATACAATGTTCACGAAAAATTTCAATCGAGTAAGGGGAATACAATTTTCTAGGAAAATTTGGGACAAAACTGCTTAAAAGTTCCCGGTTATTTTTACGAGAGTATAATTTCTTTGCAGCACTATTTTCTGAAAATTTCTGCGGAAGCTAGAAGAAAATTTCAACTAGGTGTCCAAGAATACGATTTTCCAGAAAAATTTCAGTGGAGTCCATGGGGGGCAAAGGGAATAGAATTTTCCACGAAAATGTGGGAAAAACTGCATAAAATTTCCCGGTTATTTTCACGAGAGTACAAATTCCTTGGAGCACTGTTTTCTGGAAAGTTCTGCGGAAGCTAGAAGAAAATTCCAGGTAGTCTTGTAAGAATATGATTTTCCAGGATAACTGCAGTAGACTCCATGGAACACAATTTGCCGAGAAAATATGGCAAACGACTTGAGAAATCCTGGTAATTTTTCTGTGCATAATATTTTTTTGGATAAAAATATTCCATCAGGTTCCTAGGAGTACTATTTTCCGGGAAATTCTACGGGTACTGGAAAAAAATTCCCAGTAGCTTCTCAGGAATAAAATTTTCCGAAGAATTTTTTGAAGAAAATTCACCTTGAATTCTCTAAGTTCTTACAATTTGCCAGGAATTTTTCCAAGACATTTTATTCCTGGAAAATTGTTAAGGATTTCTTTTCAATCTCCTGTAAGAAGGAAATAATATTCTTCACTAAATCGTCATGGAAATTTTTAGAGTTTTTTTTTAGACAATTGTTCGTTTTTTTCCGGGAGTTTATTTTGAAATTTGGAACAGAATTTGATTTGAATTTGGATCAGTCAGTCCGAAGAAAAATATTTCAGGAAATTTTCCTAGGTTGAATAATTTCTAAGAATAACAGTTTTCCGGTCTAGAATTTCCAAGATTACAATTTTCTCGATTACAATTTTCCAGCAAGGGCACTATTTCTGGAAAATCAATTTCCAAGATTACAATTTTCTCGATTACAATTTTCCAGCAAGGGCACTATTTCTGGAAAATCTCAGAAACGATAAAACAAGTTCCTGGTAATTTGTATGAGAATATCATTTTCCGGGATTACAATTTCACAATCAAACTCATAAGGCTAAGAGCACTATTTTCCGGAAAATTCTACGGAAGATTGAAGAGAATCCCAGTTAGTTTCTCAGGAATACAATGTCCACGAAACCTTTCAATCGAGTAAAGGGAATACAATTTTCCAGAAGAATGGGGGAAAACTGCTTAGAAGTTCCCGGTTATTTTCACGAGATTCCAATTTCCTTGGAGCACTATTTTCTGGAAATTATACAGATACTCGAAGAAAATTCCCAATAGCTTTTCAGGAATACAATTTTCCATGAAAATTTGAGGAAAAACTGCTTAAAAGTCCCGGCTCTTTTCACGAGAGTACAATTTCTCAGGATTACAATTTGCTTTGAGCACTATTTTCTGGAAAATTCTGCGGAAGTTAGAAGATAATTCGAATTAGTTTTTCAAGAATAAAATTTTCGAGGATAATTGCAGTAGAGTCCGTCGAGAAAATATGACAAACTGCCTAAATGTTCCTGGTAATTTTTATGAGTATACAATTTTTCTTTATAGCAATTTTCCAATCAGGATACCAGGAGTACTATTTTCCGGTAAATTCTGCGGTTACTCGAAGAAAATTCCCAGTAGATTCTCAGGAATACAATTTTCCGAGAAAATATGGGAAAACTGCTTAAAGTTCCCGGCTCTTTTCACGAGAGTACAATTTCCCGGGATTACGATTTCCTTCGAACACTATTTTCTGGAAAATTCTGCGGAAGTTAGAAGATAATTCGAGCTGGTTTTTCAAGAATACAATTTTCCAGGATAATTTCAGTAGAGTCCGCTGAGAAAATAAGACAAAATGCCTAAAAGTTCCTGATAATTTTTCTGAGCACATATACAATTTTTTTTATGACAACTTTCCAATCAGGCTACCAGGAGTACTATTTTCCGAGAAATTCTTCGGATATTCGAAGAAAATTCCCAGTAGCTTCTCAGGAATACAATGTTCCAGGAAAATGTGGGGCAAAAACTGCTTAAAAGTTCCTGGCTCCCTTCACAAGAGTACAATTTCCCAGGATTACAATCTCCACCGAGCACTATTTTCTGGAAAATTCTGCAGAAGTTAGACGATAATTCGAGGTAGTTTTTCAAAAATTCAATTTTTTCCAGGATAATTTTCCAGGATAATTGCAGTAGAGTCCGTCGAGAAAATATGACAAACTGCCTAAAAGTTCCTGGTAATTTTTCTGGGTGTACAATTTTTTTAATAACAATTTTCCAATCAGGCTATCAGGAGTACTATTTTCCGGGAAATTCTTCGATACTCGAAGAAAATTTCTATTAGCTTCTCAGGAATACAATTTTCCGAAGAATTTTCTCAAGACATTTTATTCCTGGAAGGTTGTTAATGATTTCTTTTTAAGCTCCTGCAAGAAAGGAATAATATTTTTCACTAAATCGTCATGGAATTGAAAACTATCCTCGGATGGCAACTGTTCGTTTTTTCCTGGTGTTCATTTGAAAATTTCGATTTATGTGGGTCAGTCAGCCCAAAAAATATATTTCAGGAAATTTTCCGAGGTTTAATATTTTCCAAGGATTACAGTTTCACGGATTCAAATTTCCCTGATTACAGTTTTCCCGATTACAATTTTCCAATGAGGGTACTATTTCTGGAAAATCTCAGAAACGATAAAACAAGTTCCTGGTAATTTATATGAGAATATTTTTTTCCGGGATTACAATTTCCCAAACAAACTCCTAAGGCTAAGAACACAATTTTCCGGAAAATTCTACAGAAGATTGAAGAGAATCTCAGGTAGTATCTCAGAAATACAATGTTCACAGAAAATTTCAATCGAGTAAAGGGAATACAATTTTCCAGGAAAATGGAGGAAAACTGCTGGAAAGTTCCCAGTATTTTTCACGAGAGTACAATTTTCTTGGATCACTATTTTCTGGAAATTCTACATATACTTGAAGAAAATTCCCAGTAGTTTCTCAGGGGTACAATTTTCCTGCAAAATATGGGTAAAAACTGCTTAAAAGTTCCCGGATCTTTTTACGAGAGTACAATTTCCCAGGATTACAATTTCCTTGGAGCATTATTTTCTGGAAAATTCTGCGCAAATTAGAAGATAATTCGAGGTAGTTTTTCAAAAATACAATTTTCCGAACTGCTCTGGAATACAATTTTCCGAGGAATTTTTTCAAGACATTTTATTCCTGGAAAATTGTTGATGATTTCTTTTTAAGCTCCTGCAAGAAAGGAATAATATTTTTCACTAAATCGTCATGGAATATTTTAGAGTTTTTTTTCATTCTTCCTTTCTTCCTGGTTTCCTTCTCTCGTCGAAGACACACACGCCTCGGAAATACGCACGACACTTTTTACCCCAGTGCTCTTTTTTTTCTATCGTTTTTTCACTTAATTTTTTTATGGAGGAGAACTCCGCCACTGCGGAAGAGAGAAGCGCTCGTTTGCTACGATTTCGACCGCAAAACGAGATTTTAACGAAAGCCGGACCAGACGAGATCCGTTTGGCTTCCGGTCGCAGGAGAGGATTTTTTTATTTTCCGGGAGACGTGTCGCGAGAGCCAGAAACTCAGGAAAGTAGACAAGGGTTCGGATATATAAATATTAGCTATGATCGAGAGTTACGTCGAAAATTATTTGTCTTCAATTGTAAAATATTTATCTCTTATTCTTTTTCTCAGAAATTTGTAACAATTTTGTATTATTTTTCCTGGTTTAACAGAAAATGTATTAAATTATCCTGTAAATTGGAAATAATGAAATAAAAATATCCTGAACTTGGGAAAGGGAAAGAAAGAAAATGAGAAAAGGGGAAAAAATGAAAAAAATGGAAATAAGGGAAATAAGGAAATAAAATACATCTGAAAAATTCAAAGAACAAAAGAAAAAGGCGAATGAAAGAGGAACTTTAACTTTAAGGAAAAAATGGAAGAAATAGGAAATAAAGAGATAAATATACAAAAGAAAGAGCCGAAGAAGAAAAAAATGGCGAATGCAAGAAAAACTTTAAGGAATTTCTTCTAATATTTTTTTTTCTTTTTCATCTTTTCTCCTGTTTTTTCTTACTTTTTCGCTTCATTTTTATTTTATTTTTCCATTTTTACTCCCCTTCTCCGTATTCTTATTTTGTGTTCTTTTTTTATATTCTTTCTTCTTTTCATTACTTATTTTTTCTGTTTGCTTAATTATGTATATCCTTTTTCCTCATTTTTCATACTTTTGAAAGAAAGAAAAATAAATCAGGAAAAGGAAGAACGATGGAAAACTCTATATTTTTCTCTTATATAACGCTATATTTCCTCATAAAGGAAATGAAAAGGAGAAAAATAAACTAAAAATGATAAAAAAATCAAAAAAGAAGGGAAAGCCAAGGAAGGAATGAAAAATGTGAAAAAAGAAAAATTAATAATAATAATTAATAATATTTGATAATCCTTCCTTTATTAATTATTATTTGACGATAAAAAGAAAAGTTATTTGAACAAGCATCAGTTGCTTTCACACTAATATCAACGGTACAGAAAAAATGATACAACGAGGAAGAAACCAAAGTAGATAAAAAGAGCAAAAGGTAAAGTAGGAAAAATGTTTTCATTTTCAATGTTTTCGGTAGGAAAAAATAGACCGAAGGAAACAAAATACAAAATGGAAGAAAGATCTAAAAATGACATAAAAGTAAAAGAAATAAAGACGAAAAGAGGGGAAAATGTATGGCCAAAAGTGGAATAAAAAGTCATATATGAACAGAAAAGGAGCAAATCGAGGAGCAAATAAAGAAAAAAGGAAAAATTAAAGAAGTTGAAGAAAATGAAGGATAAAGGGAATGAAAAATAATCAAAATAAGAAAAATGAGATGGAAAGAAAGGAAAGATGTAAAGAACGTCAATGGAAGAAAGAATAGAATTATAAAAAATTCAGGACAGAAAAATAAAAAAAAGAAAGAAGAAAAACCAAGAAAAAAGAAATGAAATCGGAAGGAAGAAATAAACCGAAAGGAGAAAAAGCTACAAAAAGGAAAGAGGAAGGAAAAAAATGGGAAAAAGGGAAAAAATATAAAAAAAGGAAACAAGGGCTAAAGGAATGAAGGAAATAAAATACAACCGAAAGAGTTGAAGAAGAAGATAAAAAAGGCGAATGAAAGAAAAAACTTGAAAAACTTCTTCTTTTCTGTCTTTACTATTCTTTTTTGTTTGTTTTTTCATCTTTTTCTTCGTTTCTCTCCCTCTTCCACTTCATTTTTATTTAATTTTTACATTTTTGCTTCCCTCTTGTCCATTTCTTCTTATTTTATTTCCTTCCTGTTTTCTTTTATTTACATTTTCTTCTTTCCTCCCAATTTTCTTTTATGAAAAGGAATTAAAATTAACTGTAAATGACGAAAAAGCAAAGAAAGAAGAGTAAAGCCAAGAAAGGAATATGAAATGTGAGAAAAAAAGGAAAATTGATAATAATAATTAATAATACTCGATAATCCCTTCTTCCTTTCTTTTCTGTACTATGATTCAAAGATGAAAAATGTATTTGAACAAGCATCAGTTACTTTCAGAACTAATGTGAGTAGTGCAGAAAAAATGATGAAACGAGGAAGAAAAAAAGAAAAAAAGAAAAGAAAAACTCATGGATGAAAAGTAAGGGAGCAAATGAAGAGAAAGGGAAAATGAAAGAAGTTGAAGAAAATTGAAAAATGTAGCGAAAGGGAAAAACGTTACAAAAAAGAAAAGGGATGAAAGAAAATGGGAAATGTCTGGAAAATTGAAAAAATAGGAAATAAGGACTAAAGGAAATAAAATACTACCGAAAGAGTTGAAGAAAAAATTAAAAAGGCGAATGAAAGAAAAAACTTTGAGGATTTTTTTCTTTTCTGTCTTTACAATTCTTCTTCGTTTCTTTTTCAACTTTTTCCCCGTTTCTTCCCTTTTCCACTTCAGTTTCATTTTATTTTTTCTATTTTCCTTTCCTCTTTTCCAATTCTTCTCTTCTTTATTTACTTCCTGTTTTCTGTTTATTTACATTTTTTTCCCTCTTCAGTTAATTATTTTCTCCTTATTTTCTTCTATGAAAAAGAATTAAAATTAACTAAAAATGACAAAAAAAAAGGAGGGCAAAGCAAAGAAAGGAATGTGAAATGTGAGAAAAAAAGGAAAATTGATAATAATAATAATAATAATAATAATAATAATAATAATAATAATAATAATAATACTTGATAATCCATTCTTCTTTTCTTTTTCCTGCTATTATTTAAAGATGAAAAATTTATTTGAACAAGCATCCGTTGATTTTACAACTAATATGAGTAGTGCAGAAAAAAAATGACAAAACGAGGAAGAAAAAAAGAAAATAAAAAGTCATATATGAAAAGTAGAGGAGCCAATGAAGAAAAAGGGAAAATGAAAGAAGTTGAAGAAAATTGAAAAAAGTTGTAGCAAAAGGAAAAGGGCAAAGCAAAGAAAGGAATAAGAAATATGAAAAAAGGAAAATTGATAATGATAATTAAGAATACTTGATAATGCTTTCTTCCTTTCCTTTTTAAAATATTATTCAAAGAAAAAAAAAAGTTATTACAAGAAGCATCCGTTGCTTTTACAACTAATATGAGTAGTACAGAAAAAAATGATAAAACAAGGAAGAAAACAAAGTAGATAAATAGAGAGAAAGAAGAAAAACCAAGCAAAAAGAAATACAATCGGAAGGAAGAAGTAAACCGAAAGGAAAGAAAACTACAAAAAGGAAGGAAAGCTCAAAAATTGCATAATTTCTTTAAAAACATCTAAAATAGATTACCAACCCCTAAAAAGGGAAGGAAAATTTCACAGAAGTAAAAAGAACCTCGAAAAAAGGATACAAAACCGCGAAAAAAGATTAAAATACACCAGAGAATGAATCTAAGGCAAAAATCAAAGAAAAAGATTACATCTCCATTGAGATGGGCTGCTAGTTGGGGGGGGGGGGGAAGCCAAGAAGCGCGAATGAGAGTGACTGTAATAAATAGCGAACAGTCGGAAAGAGCGAGAGCGCCGTAGGGTAGTAGAAGCAGAGCAGAAGTAAAGCAGAAGCAGAAGAGAACGAACACGATATGCCCGCTTAATTATCCCCCCCAACCACCCCCAGCCTAACCCCACGTGTGCGTGCTCTCTTCGTCTCACTCTCGTCTAGTGAAGAACCCCACCAGGATGGGGAAGGCGCTTCGTGTATAGGGGGAGGGGGCACCGGCACTCCACTCGAGTTTGGAAATGGGGTGGGGGTACGAACCCAGTTGTGTCGACGAATAGTGGGGTACGTCTGATGAAGGGACAAGGGGGCACTGCCAATCAGGAGTGGGGATAGCGACTCCGTTCTCGAGAGCCTGCCAGCTCTGGCGACCCGCGGAGAGACGCAAAACATTCAGTCGGCAAAAAGTAGCCAAGGGGTGAGCATTACCCGAAGGAATCCGGGAAAAAGAGTCGGCCCGAAAAACTGTAAACACGCGCGCGTGTTTCGAAATCTCGCCGGTTTTTTTTCTGGCTACAAATTCTGTCACCGAAATAAACAAATAAAATATAGTAATTAAATAAATGTATTTGAATAATTTGTGAATTGGATTGCAGACTTTTGGACTGAAACTTTGAATTGGTGGTTTGTGCGTGTGGATTAAAGTGGATTAATTTAATAATCTCAGGGATATTCGGAAAGTTGGCCACTTTGGATTGCTATAGTTAATTCATAATTAATGGTGTTATCAAAGTGTTTTGGATGTTTTGCACCGAAATTGGATTTCTTTGGATGATAAATAGTGACCTTGAGTTGGTACGATTTTCGGAAAGTGGGAGGAAGAGTTTTGGTGATAACCGTCCGGATTTTGGGCGGGAGTGTTGAGAAAGGAAAATATTTGTATAAAACGGCCTCAAGCTGGTTTATTCGGGGTTTCCGATTGGGACCAAAATGGAGGTTCGAGGGATGGAGTATCGGCCAGTGGTACCCACGGGGGTGGTCGCTGGCCTTCAGGACTACCACGCTGCGATTCCTGACCTCAGCCCGCCAAGGAGTCAGGGATCATCGACGGGCGGCGCATCCTCTATTGGAGACTATGCTCCCCGAATGTACACACCACCCACGCCCCCGACCCCCCACGAGGACGAGAAGGTAAATTTCATTGAAGACTAATGGGCGCCAGAATTCACCACTCGGACGATATTTTCATTTTAATTAAAGCGGGAAAATTTAATTAGGATTTAAATCCGTAGGCAAGATAAAGATCCTTATTTTCCTTCGGTTTTCGTATAACTTTCTGAATTTCGACGCTATGAACTTAGGAATATTTTCTTCCTCTTTTTCAGTAAATTTCCGATCTGGAGTGCTGGTTTTGAGTGCAATTTAAATAATAATAATTTTTTCAAAACCAGTGAAGTTTTGTTTGAAAACCAGCATACAAGACCGGAAATTTACTATGAAAGTATAATAATACGTGATTAAAGTTGTAGGATCAAATTCAAAAAAGTTATAAAACCAGAAAAAATGTCGGAGGGAAAACACTCAGAAAAATATTTGTCTTGAATCAAAGAAACCATTTCTTTAACACATTTTTTTCATTTAACCAAAACTAACTTTAAATTGAAGAAAATCATTTTAAATTAAAGAAACATTGTCATCGGAACGAAAAACATTTCTTTGAATCAAAGAAACTTTTCTTTGACTGAAAATCAATGAGTATTTTTCATTTTTTGTTGTTGTTATTTTTCCATTTCCCTACATTATTTTTTTAAATTTTCTTCCTATCGTGTTTTTCTTTCTTTTTAAAACTATTTGTGCTCTATTTACTCTTTTTTCACCTGCTGATTTGGTAGAAAAGTTATTCAATGTTTTAGTGAAAATTAAGTAGGAACTTATTTTTCGTGATATTTTGTGTACAACTTTCGTAATTTTGATACTATAAGGTCAGGAATATATTTTTCCTCTTTTTAAGTAAATTTCCGTTCTGGAATGCTGGTTTTGAGTGCGATTTAAACAATAATTTTTTTAAAACTAATCAAGTTTCGTCTTGAAACCAGCATACAAGATCGGAAATTTACTGAGAAAGTGTAATAATATTTAATTAAAGTTGTAAGAATAAAATTTAAAAAGTTATGCGCGAAAAGCCAGAAAAAATGTCGGAGGTACAACACTCAGAAAAATATTTGTCTTGAATTGAAGGCACCGTTTCTTTAACACGATTTTTCTCATTCAACCAAAAATAACTTCAAAATGGAGAAAATCATTTTAAATTAAAGAAAAATTGTCATCGGAATAAAAAACATTTCTTTGAATCAAAAAAACTTTTTTTTGACTGAGAGTCAATGAATATGTTTCTTTGATTCAAAGATATTTTCTTTGAATTAAAGAACCTTTTTTCTGAGTGAATGCTTCTTATGTCTTTTTTTTCTTTTCCACTTTCCTGTTTTCATTTTTTTGTTAGTTTTTTTTCCCTACGTTTTTTTTTTATTTTCTTCTTTTCGTGTTATCCTCTTTTTTTAACTATTTTTACTATATTTACCTTTTTTTCATCTGTTTATTTGGTAGAAAATTGATTCAACGTTTTATTAAAAATAAAAGAAGGATCTTATTTTTCGTGATATTTTATGCACAACTTTGTTAATTTTGATACTATAAGATAAAAAAATATATTTGTCCACTTTTCCAGATAATATTCTTATGCCGATTTTTTTTAGGCAAAATTTCTTGAAAACTAATAAATATTTTTAGCCTTAAAACCAACATGAAATATTTTTTTACTGAAAAAATGTCACAATTTGGAAGTAAAGTTGTAAAGTCAAAATTAATGAAAGTATAGACGAAAAAAACACAAGAAATTCTGAACGATGATTATCCCTTTCCGTTTATTTTAACTCAGTTTTCCCCTTTATACGAAATATTTCTTTTTTTTCTTTTGCTGTCTTATTTTCCGCCCCTCCCCATTTGATATTTATTTTTTTGTTCATTTCATTCTTTTTCTTCGTTCTGTTTTAATTTTTTTCCTTTTCTTCAATTATTATCCTTCTTGATAAGCAATTTTCCATTTTTTTCATTTTTTTCTTCGTAACGGCTTTTTTCACATTATTCTTCTCAAACTGCTTTTCAGATTCTACTTTTCCTTCTTTTCGTCTTTATCCTGCCTTTCTTCCCCTCTTTCCCTTTTTTCTGATAACTTTTTCCCATTTTCTGACGATTTTTCCCTTCCTTCCTTTTCTCTACCTGATTCATTTTTTTCATGTAATCTTTACGTTTTTCTTTCTTCCTTTTCTTTCATTTAGTCCGTTCCTTATTATTCCCCTTTACTAATATCTTCCTTGTTATTTTTTTCATTTATAATTTTCTTTTCTGAATTAATTAGAATCAAAATTATGCATCATTGCAGTTTGAATTTGTAACAAAAATTAAATAAAAACCATTTTGTCTCTTTTTCTCTTCGTTTTTCCTAATTTTAATTTAATTTTCCTCTTCTGGTCTCTCCTCGTTTTTATTCTGTCTGCTTTCTTCCTATTTTTTCTTATTCCTTTCTTTCTTTCTTTCTGGGTATTTTATATTTTGTTTTGTCCATTCTTTTTTTTCTTCCTCTTTTTTATTTAATTATTAATTTCTTTGTTTTAATTTATTTTTTTTAATTCTCTTTATATTTCTAAAGACAACAAAATCTTGGGACTGATTAACATAAATATTATAATTAATCATCTAAATTAAGTAAGATGAATTACATGATTACAAAATTGGTTCTGTAATTTGTAAATATTACAATTGTGTAATTGTACGTTCGTAAAATTAATAAATTGTAAATGGCAAAAATCTAAATTTATTTTTTATATTAATTTAAGTTTTCAAAGTAAATATAAAACTGAATATCTTGAGAATTAAGAATTTTTAAACTGAAAAGCCAGTACTTTTGATGTTATCTCTTTACCGTCGCAGACAAATTGCTTGAGATCACAGCATCCCTCTCAAAAGAAAACATTTCAATTTATAAAATTCTAAAATTTTAAATAAACACAAAATTAAATTATTATACTAATAGTAGTAATTTTTCCATTTTCAATTTTTTGGATCTAATTTAATTTTCCAGTATCATTCGTTTCTCTTCAAGATAAATGCTTTCGCACAAAAATTACCCGAAAGTAAAAGATTCACATTTAATTTTGAAAAATGTATATTTTTAAAAATCTGACGTCTTGTAAAATTTATTTTACATCCATTGTTTAAATTAGCTTTGTGCGTCGCTTTGTGCACTTCCCTCTGACTTATTTGCACTACGAATCATAAATTTATTACATCATAAAATTAAACATAAAAATACCACTAATTTCTTTCAATATTTACTGTTTCGGTAATTTTCATTAATTTTTAAAATCCACTTAAAAGCAACATTAGTTTCCCCCATAATTCTACTATGTAGTTTAAAAAGAAGAAATAATTATTCTTCAATTTTATAATTAAAATAATTGTAGTATTTAATAGCAGGAATAATTATCTAACAATTACTATTATTAGATTTACAAAATTCTATAGTCAAAAAACGGTCTAAATTAATAATTGGCTGCTAATTAGCAATTATTATCGAAATTAATCTTTACTCGTTTCGATAATCGGATAAATGCAATTCTACGAATGATTTTAAAAGTAGTTCATACACCAACATTTTTAGCAGTAAAATAAATTGGGTTAATTCACATTTTATAATCTCTAATATCTTGAGACATTTTCGATGATAAAGTAATTTTTTTATCAGAAACATAATTTTTCAACACGATATTTTCGTTAGTTATAAATTAATTGTATTTGCTTTCAGTACAAATCTAAAATAATTGATATTAAATTTTTATTGTCTCGGCAATGTTGAGTCAGAAAAATAGAAAACAGCTTCCTTGTGCAGATTAATCTTCGTTCTGAGACAATTCCAGTTTCTATATTTCTATTTCAAAGGACTTGACTATTAAATATTTATTACTTTTTGAAATTACGTTTACAAATGACTTGGGTTTTACTACTTCTGAGAATTCCCTCTTTCAGGATTATTTTGTAGATATCTGAATATTTATTTTCTTATTTCAGAGTAGAATTCAAATTTCTAAACAATATTTCGTGTAGAATTCCATGCACAACTTTCATAGGATTTCAGATTAATCTCCAGAGAAAAATAGTAAAAAAATTCACAAAATTTGAAAAAATATCTATATCGAACTGAAATATAACCTGGAATTTCGCACCTGACCTGAAATTCCACATTAACTGGAAATTAATACTTGGCGCGGAATTCAAAATTCCGCTGAAAAATCGGCCTGAAATTCGACATTTGATTTCTAACTTTGAATTCGACCTGGAACTGTATTTTTGACCTGGAACTGGGTTTTCGACCTGGAACTGTGTTTTTGACCTGGAACTGTTTTTGACCTGGAACTGTTTTTCGACCTGGAACTGCTTTTCGACCTGGAATTGCATTTTGACCTGGAAATGTATTTTTGACCTGGAATTCTAAATGGATTTTTTTCCGCAAATAGGAAATTTTCGCTAATTTTTTCGCTCGGTTAAAAGTAATACTCCTTTCATGATTCCCAGTACTTTTCAATGACTAAATCTCCGTGGTATTTAAAACGTAATCTTTCGTTCCAGTGATTTCTCACTCCTCTGCGCACGATTTCCCTTTTCCTGGTATTTTACTGACGCGAGTAATCGAGAACGCCTCTCCTTAAAATTAAAACGTACCAAATCTGAAAACGCTAGACTGTCAACATTTCACAGATCTATCCGCAGCACAGGATACCATATTTCTTCAAATAAAAAAAATTCCCCGCGTTCTGAAACTTGAGAAAAAAAGACCCCAAGCTTTACTATTTTTGTCAAGCCGGTAAAAAAAGAGTTTCTTCCCGGCTTGTGGAGGAAGCGGACGAAATGTCACGTGTATTATTATTACACCGAGGGCCACACTTGTAAGTGCTACCTCTCTTTCTTTATCTCTTTTTCTCATTTTCAAGCTTTTTCTCCTTTTTCTCTCAGGCATGGATTTTTCCCGACCTGGAAACAGTGGTTTTTAAAAAACAGGGAGACACTAACGGCTGCGGAGATAGCGCGCCGGTAAAAAGTAATTTACTTTGCGCTGTACTTGCGCTGTTCGGATTCCAGTATGCTCCTGTAATATGCACATGTGTACTTTTGAAAAAGTCACAATCCGGAAGAGGGAGACGGAAAAAATATAGCCAACGCTCGAGAGAAGTCCTTTCATTAAGGAATCGTTAGCGCTATCTTTTTTGTTTAAAAAAATATGTAAAAATATATTTTTTGAGGGAAAAGTTGGTTTCAAAGCCTGCTTGTAAAGTTACATGTGAAAACGATTTCTGCGGAGGTAGTTAGACAAGAAATTTCGGATTTAAAAGTATTGCTCTTCTAATCGGCCTTTAATCCTTCCTAGAGTATGCAATAATGATATGAATCAATTCGAAAGGTCTTTCATCATCTTTCTCATTTTTTTGACTATCAAAAACAACTCCTATTTTTACCTCTAGAATTATTCGTTCGAAAGATA
Source organism: Melikaiella ostensackeni (assembly GCA_032362435.1). Taxonomy (NCBI): domain Eukaryota; kingdom Metazoa; phylum Arthropoda; class Insecta; order Hymenoptera; family Cynipidae; genus Melikaiella; species Melikaiella ostensackeni. Next base: position 17,043,469 of record JAUMHM010000001.1, on the reverse strand, counting down.
TCAACGCCTAAACCAAACCAACCGAACCAAAATATTTTCTATCCTTTTAGTTATTTCATTGGCTATCAAAAACACCCTCTACCTTATCCTCTAGCTCCATTCCTTCCCAAGTTACCAATCCCTAAAGAATCGTACACTTTTTTCAATTCAAATTTTCGATAATTGGTTCGCTTTGCAAACAAATCTAAGGCGTTGACATCAAATTTAGATTCCAATTCCCATCGATCTTCATTTTCACATTCCCCTCCCATCTCAATTTTTCTCGAAGGTTTGAAAGGACTTTTTAACAGGTCAAATTTCAGAATCTTGTGTCGAACAAATGGAATTACCGGTCTAAGGAGAAGGTTTCCCAACAATATCTTGCACGCCCTCCCTTCTCAATACTTATGTCTTCTATGGTGAGGGAGGGGGAGGGATTCCCCAGCTATTTTTTTTGTACTGTCGTCAGGATGTATTGACAAGCCGGCGATTGTATCGGTTATTTCGCTACCTCGACTGGACGATTATTTCCTTCTTTTTTTATCCACAGTGGGTTATTGTGACAGCGGCTTTGTCGCCCACTTCTGGAAAATTGCTCCCAAAGAATGCCGGTAACATGGGAGAATAGAGGGGTCAGTGCATCCTTCCTGTGTCCAGGGTCGCGCGACCCTTCGATGAGACAAGCATCGAGTTTCAAAGATTGCAAGATCTTTATATTTTTCTCGTTAGGAAGCAAACGCGTTAAAGTGGAATAATTCTTCCTGTAAGGGACTGTAAACCATTGGGGAAGGGAATAGAATTTTAACTTTTGTTTCTTAAAGATCGAAATAAAATCTATTTTCTTATGCAAATTTTTTGTGTACTGAAAAAGAACACCCAAAAAGTTCACGAGTCAAAAATAGACTTTGAGACTACCTGCTATTTCGGCTCATTAGAGACAGATGTACAATAAATGTACACAATGGGAAGAAAAAAGAGGGAGAAAAAAAGAAAGAGTGAACGAAAACCATCCCCACACTCACACTCAGATCATTTTATTCTCTAATTGGAAATTAATTCACACAAATTCCAAATTATGACACAGAACTCAAGTCATTATATCCAATTAATGATTCCATCCCAAATTCTGTTGTATCTAGAAAGATCTCTTTTTAAACTAATAGCTTTGTTACCTTCCCTCTTTATAAATAGCATTTCCACGAACTCTCTCTTTTTTTGATTTTTCTCATGATACAAAATTTTAACATCATCCAAATTAAAGTCATGCCTATGTGTAACTCTATGTTTTGTAAAGACCGAGTAATATCTTGCACTTCTATGAAAATTATTTTTATGTTCATCTTTTCGTGTTCCTAGTGATCTCCTTGTTTCCCCTATGTAAACAGCATCACATTGTCTACATTTAAATTTGTAAATTACACATTGTTTTTCCAGTTTATCATATTTGTCTTTACCTAATGTAACAATCAAGTTGCTTTTGAATGGAACTCTATATATGTATCGTATGTAGCCCCAATTTTCCTAACATTGATTTCAAGATTCTTGAGATTTTTCAAAAATAAGGTAGGACAACCGTAATAAATATATTGTAATCCTGTCTATTGTTTCTGTTCTGATTATTACCTTTACTCTTAATTTGAACAATTCTGTTATGCATATGCTTGTCAATAAAAATAATAGGATAATGGTTGAGAAAAAGAATCTGTTTGCATAATTCAATATTCTTTTCATGGAATGAAGGAGTACCAAATTTTTGCTTATAGAAAGTACCATTGAATTTAAAATAAACGGAATTGAAAACATTCAATAGCATCAAGAAATTGTTTCTCTGCAATTTTAGTGTGAAACTTGATTGTATCCCATCTAGTTTTAATAGCAAGTTTAACTCTTTCATATGGAATATTAGGAAACATGGCTATTACATCAAAGGAGACACAAATGTGATTTGATGGTATTTTAACATTTTCGATTAATTTTAAAACGGCAGCACTCTTTTTAATTGATCTTGCTGAAAGAGTAACTGATTCTTTGATAATTTTACTGAGAAGTTCTTCTAATTTTCTTGTGGGTGAACCTATTGTCGAAATAATCGGTCGTGAAGAAAATTCTGCTTTATGAGCCTTTATTAGGCCATAGGCAAGAGATAGATTTGTGTGAATTGTTTCAATTTCGCACCTTCTGATATTGTTTCCCAAACATTTTTGAAATCTTAATCTCTCTAGAATTTTAAATGTTCCCTTTTGAATCATTTTTGTAGGATCATTTAGAATAACTGCAAAACTATCTTTATCATTCAAGATATGCATTATTTTTTGATTATAAACATTTTTTAATATTGCAACTGTAATACTCTCTTTATCAGCCTTAGTAATCAATAATTCAGGATGACGTTTTAAAAAAAGTTTTGTTTCAAATGATCCTTCGCTTAATTCTTCTTCTAATAAGGTTTGTGGAGTACCATTATTCGAAAATTCATTCGATAAACCCATAAATCTTATTCTGAATTCTTGTACTATGTTTTCTGGTAATTTTGAAATATTGTCTTAAATGTCTTTAATGATTTCAAGAAATTGAATATACTTTTTTTGGCTATATTTGTTACTAGAGCCTTCACCCAACCTCAGAATGTTAATTCCTTTTGTGGAATCTCTACGCTAGAAATATTTAGAAACCATGGGTTAGGTTGGTCTTGAAAAAGAGCTATGTGAATATTTAGAGTCAATTTTTGTATATCACCTTGGATATTGAGAATGTTTTCAAGTTTTCGTTCATGTTTTTTATTATTATTAAAGACTTTTTTATTCAATTGAGTTTCTCTTTCAAGACATTCTTTGATGATGTAATCTGGTACTTGTTTATTTAAATTCTTAAGAATCTTCTTAACATTTTTATTCGGATAATGTATTTTTGCATGGCAATCTTTTATAACAAGATTCATAATAGACTTTCTGAATTGATTAGTAGTCTCATTAAATGTCTCTCTGTTTCTTCTGTTATTGAAATAGAAAAAAACTTTCTTGTTGAAATCAAAAATCTTTTTTGGAAAAACCCCCATTTATCGTACATTTGATCAAGAATTCTTTCTGTAATGCAACTGATCTCAGTTTTTTACGGATTGAATAAAAATCTTTAATATTTTTTACTAGTCCTCCACCACAATATGCATCAATTTCCTTGAAGTCCATATTATCAAAAAAATTTTTTTAAAAGTTAATTTCTTCGTCTATTAATATGTTGTTACTTCCCTTCGTGTCTGTGACGAAAATCCAGGAATTGTAATCCTATTATTTTTCACTATTGAACACACGAAACAAGAACACTTTGTTTCGAATTGTTATTTTTTATTCTTTTTTTAAGATGTGAAAAATGTTCACAAAAAACAAATGCTTAACAACAATAACATTTTTTCCGGAATACGGAGACCGAAGCTAGATGCACACTGTTCGAAGTGTGATAAGATATGCACATATTTGCATGAAAATCATCTTCACATTTAAACATTCAATAAATAAGTTAGTTATTTTATTCCATATTTTATATTTAGTTATTATATAATATTTAATGAGTTAATTTTTCAAGAATTCGCACAACAATTCTTCAAACGATTTCCTTATTTATTCACAGAAAAATTCTAAAATGATTTACAGAATACTTGAGCAAAAATAAAACGTTTTGTTCTTTCTACTTTTTTTGTAGAATGCACCGTTTTCAAGTTACAGCGTTATAAACTATTGTCTTTGAACAAAATTGACATACTTGAAAAATGATATCTCAGAAACTATTGATAAAACATCTATTGGCTGCGCAGGGACATTTTGATCGCAAGCTACCCGCGCGATTCGCATCGCTCGCAAGTTCGAGCACGCCTAGGGCGTGCGTCTGTCGGATTGACGGTTTGTCCAGGACGAACAAATTCATGGTGGACGATGCCTTTGATGTCAAAAGAGACAATGAGCATCGTTTTCACTTTGGATTTGATCATTCTTCCCTTTTTTGGGCGAGG
>JAUMHM010000001.1:17019325-17035515 GCA_032362435.1 Melikaiella ostensackeni | reverse complement strand
GGAAGTTGAGCCCCAGGACACGTTACGTAATATGGAGATCAATCGTTCTTCCACAGTGGGATACCAAAGTAGTCGCGGACATTGCACACAGTCTTGAGTCGCGAGACGTGCGCTAGGAGGTCCGTCGACTTGATTCTCCCCGTTGCGTGAGCGAGTACGTGTGAAACTGGTTTTTGGTCCTTGATGATGATGATTTGGTCCTACCGGCCTTTCGGCCATCCGTCTGTCCGTTTTGTACCTGCCCGCTATCCTACAGCCTCCGCATCGGCAGCTGGTAGGTGCCTGGGAATTCTTGATTCTTTATCTCCCCAATTATACAATCCTCTTTCTAATTGGTCGACCTATAGCGGCGCTACCCCTGCGCCCGGGTAGTACCATTCTTCAAGCCAGACCGCCTCGTCCCTCGATTTCACGCGCTCCTAGCTCCACTATCGATTCCAACTCGCTCTCCGCTCCCGCCACTACAAGATTTTTATTTAATCTAACCACTCGGTCAATTTTATTCCTCGATATCTTCGAAATTAAGAAGTTTTTGTGTTAGAAGTCCTCTGGGGTGGAAATAAACATCGGGGTATCTTCTTGCTATCGAGCAGGTCCATCGCGCCAAAAATTGGACATTAAATCCCTTTTTTGGGTGTTCTATGGAGAAAATAAGTCTCGAGGTGACGGGTAGTGAACATTAAAAATTTGCAGGGGCATTACCTCCGGAGCAAAAGACTCATCTGCAAAAAATCAGGTGTGTATCTCACTTTGTTTAGGTTTTAGAGGCTTTCAAAGTCACGAGGTGGTGACTTCTGGGCCTTACGTCTACTCACATACCTCGCGATGTAAAGTTTAAACTTTTGCAAATGAATCTCTCCATTGGGAGGGATCTGTCTGTCAAAAAATAGAGTCTTATCTCTGTTAGTTTATGAATTATCGTCTCTCAAATTTGCGAAGTGATGATTTTGGGGCCTTACATAGTTACATCCATTATTTGGCATCTAGTGTTATAAATTTGAAACTTCCGAATATCATTTTCTACATCGAGAGGAACCCATCTATCTGAAACTAGAGTTGAATCTCTTAGTTTCGGTTTTATGGTCACCTAAAGTTGCGAGGGCATCTTGTGGGCCTTATCTCCACTTCCAAATTAATACCAACCCTCCCCTTTCCTCTAAAAGTATCCGCTTTAAAAAAGGACCTATAAAAAATAAAAAAGCAATAAAATAGAAATAGGGCCCAAAATCGTTATTAATAATCATCATAAGGCCCCTGCACGCGACTGGTCGATCGTTATCACGACTTTGTCCCAGAAACGAGTCTCACAAAAGCATCACCACAAGATCTCTATTTACACAGGGTCCTGTTCATTTCTTGTGACCCTTTTCCATTTTCCGAGCACGTGGGGCCCCGTGCGCGTTAAGGGGGTTCGATTGGAGGGGGTAATGCTCCATATGAAAGGGGGAGGGGAGCTCCATCGGCCTTGTGCCTCGACGTCCTCCACCCGATGCTCAACGAGCGTAAAACCTGCAAAGAGAGCGGAAAAAATACCCGCAGGACTGCATAACACATTTACGAGATCACTCGTAAGTGGATAGTGAACAAAAAAATCAACTCAATATACTTGTCACGCGAGAAGAAATCAATACTTTTGCAATCGTCCCAATCCGACCTTCAAACGGTCCGGATATTTTCTTTTTTGAAATTTATTTTGAGCAACAGTTATTTCATTTAAAAAAATCCAATTTTTTAGAATTTGGGTGGCTTTTCGTAAAGCATCCGGTGTTTCCTCGATCCGATGACGAATGAGGCCCTTGTGTGAGGCCCAGGATATAAGTGCCTTTTTGAATTGGGAAGAGGGCCCAATTTCAATGGGCGCAGGATCCCGTAATCTGTGATTCTTAGTTCGGCATCGTGCCATCGCCAATTTCTCGACTAAGTAGGCCTTTCATCGGGCCCCAAAGAAGGGCCTTAATCCACTTTGACGTAAACCTACAGCTAGAGCGTGTCTATATAATATCAAAAAATATATATCTAATATAAATAATGTATATAAAACATGGGATCGAAAAATCTTGGACCGGAAGTTGCCCCCTATTTTTGGAGATTTCCTTAGTTCGACCTGGGTACTTAAATTAAGGGATGCTTCTTGGCACTGGAGAGTCGACGTCAACAGGTTGTCGTTGACGAGATTCCGTTCAAGGTCGTGGACCCCGACGCAAACTAGCTTTGACTTCAACTACTTTACTCCCATTTCGGTACTCAGGTTACCTCCGCTGTCAAGGTCAAGGCCCAAAAAGTTTGTAAATAAAGAGTTATTTTGGCTATTTCAAAATTAACATCTCGTGCTTGATATTTCTTGAAGTGTTAGTGATAATTTGAGAAATAAGGCGTGTTTTGGAAAGCCAATGAGATAGCTTGTAGAATGGAAGACAATTTATATTGATCTGTTACAGCCAATGTCGGAAATCAGTCATTGTCGACAATGCCTAGTCAATGTCTACAATGCCCGCTGGCATCGGTCAGTGACCACAATGGCTGAGCAATATCTATCGCAGAAACTAGAATTTTCAAATTTCCAACACTGACTGGTCATTGTCGACAATGCCCGAAGACCAGCGATCCGGTCACTGTCAACAGTGACTGAATTAAAGCAAAGCCAATGAGATGCTTTATAGGATAAAAGACAGTTTATATTGATCTGTTAAAATCAATTTTGGAAATCAGTCATTGTCGACAATGCCCGCTGGTGTAGGTCATTGCTGATAATGGCTGGACGAATAAATAATGAATAATAAATAGTTTCTCGCCATCAGTTAGGTTAATTGCCCCCAACTCTGAAGAATTAGAGGAAAGTGACATTGACCGCTGGTCTTTGGGCATTGTGAACAATGACCGGTGGATGTTGGAAATTTCAGAATTTTAGTTTCTGGCATAGACGTTGTCGACAACGGCCGGTCATTGTCGACAATGACTGAATTAAAACAAAGTGACATTGACCTCAGGTCTTCGGGCATTGTCAAAAATAACCGGTCATTGTCGACAATGACTGAATTAAAGCAAGGTGACATTGACCTCAGGTCTTCGGGCATTGGCAACAATGACCGGTCCATGTTGGGAATTTCAGAATAACAGTTTTTGGGATAGACGTTGTCGACAATGGCCGTCTGTTGTCGACAATGACTGAATTAAAGCAAAGTGACATTGACCTCAGGTCTTCGAGCATTGTCAACAATGACCGGTCCATGTTGGAAATTTCAGAATATCAATTCCTGAGATAGACGTTGTCGACAATGGTCTGTCATTGTCGACAATGACTGAATTGAAGCAAAATGACATTGACTTTAGGTGTTCGGGCATTGTCTACAATAGCCGGTCTATGTTGGAAATTTCAGAATATCAATTTCTGAGATAGACGTTGTCGACAATGGTCTGTCATTGTCGACAATGACTGAATTGAAGCAAAGTGACATTGACTTTAGGTATTCGGGCATTGTCTACAATGGCCGGGTAATGTTAGAAATTTTAGAATTTTAGTTTCTGGGATAGACGTTGTCGACAATGACCGATGCCAGCGGGCACTGTCAACATTGACTAAGCATTGTCGAAAATGACTGATTTCCGACATTGACTGTAACAGATCGATATCGCACTTTTCGAAATATCTCAAAAATTAATAATCCTGAAAGTTTAAATTGGTTGTGTTTTGGATAGCCAATGAGTTGAAGAACAATGTAAAAAATATTCGAAATTGATTTAAATTGTTTCTGTAGAATAAAGGCAATATTTTCAAAACTTGCAGTTCTTGTGAAGCACATTTTTTAAAGACAGAAATAAATCACCAGTCTACGGTAGCTTATCTTTTTTCTGAGTCGGACCCGGAACAAGACCCAAAATGGGAGGAAGGAGGAGGGGGAAAAATAGAGAAGGCACTGGCCTCGTTCGCAGTTAAGTCGATATAATACGTTCATCCTAATCCCACAGGCCAAATAAGCCATTCCGTCGTATTGGACTCGTCCCTGACTAATCCCAGACATTATGCTTCGTTGAATGCAAATGAAGAATTTAATTGGAAGTCCAGAAGTCATATTTCGGTTCCAAAATTGGGCTTTTGAATTTTCGTAAAAGATTAGGTTTTGATTTATTTTTCAATCGATATTAAATTCTTACATTTCGAAAAATAAGATTTTATTCGGTTTTAGTTATAGACCATTATTTTAGCCACTTCATGGGCTATCCAAAACAACCCCTGTTTTTTACTCTAGGATTACCTATTTAAAAAAATATCAATTAGGAAATATTTCTGTTTAAATAGGATACTAACCAAACCAAAATTTTTGAATACCCAAAATTAAGGCCCAAAGTGGGTTATATAGTGCATTTTGATAAGGTCCAAAAAGGTTTGAATCTATTTTAATAAGGCCCCTAAAATGAATCAAAACCTAGTTTGACAAGGCCCAAATTATTCTGTTTACTTATAGATAAGGCCCAAAAGTGTCCTGGGGGCCTATTTTGTCAAAGCTAAAACTTGATCTACATACATTATAAGGCCTGTTGAAACCCAAAATGGTCCCTTACCATACCAAAATTTTGATAAGGCCCAAAACATTTTTTAAAGTTAAAAACTCTGAAGAATCCGGGCCTGATTTTTGTTGCGGTGCTGACGGCCATGATTGATTTGGTTTTTTAAGAGGAGCGGGGAAAGGTGGGGGAATGGGCCTTAGTTACGCGGCTGGGATGTGAGTCCCGTCGTAGCCCGGGGCCAGAACTCGTAAATTCAATTTAAATATTCGTCCGCCTGGACGACCTTAATGACCAGCTATGGGTCGAAAGAACCTAGGAGTCACGCTCAAATCGAGATCGCGGGGCCTGACGAACGGGCCCTTAATAGAGTTCCCTTTCGAAGTTGCCGATGCATTTGGATGATTCCCAAAGTGGTGCTCGACATCTTTACAATAAATGATAGTAGGGGCAAAAATATGGAAGGGGAGGGGGGTTCGGATATACAATGAGGCCCAAAAGTTCGACTAGGAAATTGAAAGAGAAAAAGGATTTTTGTAATTAGGAATCTTCTGGGGGCGATATCTCAGGAAGGAATGATCATAGGAGCATAAATAGGGGGTATTTTGGACAGCGAATAAGGTAACCAAGATGATAGGAAGTCTTTTAAATTGATGCGAATCTTTCTTTTTGAAATAGAGAATCTTGAATACTCAAAATTGATATAAAAGTGGAGTCATTTTCTAAGGTTGATATCTTTCGAAGGAATCATCCTAGGGGTATAAATAGGGGGTGTTTTGGATAGCCAATGAACTGAGTAACAGAATGCAACCTTATTAAGACTGATGTGTAACTCATTTTTGGGAGTTTTTGAGACTTACTTTTTAGACTCGACTTTTGTGTGAGAATACTGAGAATAATGAGAGGCTCATTATGCTTCAAGGTAGAAGTAATACTCGTAGTTTAGACTTTAGAATTTTAGACTTTATAATACGAGTGTCTGGACCCCTTGAGAGTGGCTGAGATTACGTGGGCCGTGCGAACTTGACATCTGCAAGGACGCGTTTCGAAAGGAGGAAATAAAAAATGTCGCGCGAGCCGTTAAAGGACGTGCCAAGTCAGCTGTTGGAACTGCCTACCTGTCTCACTTTTTTATATCAAGTCTTACGTAAAATATCACATGCACTGGTCTCAATATTCATAATTAAAATAATGATCTCTCAGAATCTTGGATTTATCGCCAGTTCTGGTTCTCTAATCACTCATATCCTTCTAAGGGGCAAAAAATAAATAAATCTTTATCCGCTCATACCTTTGGAAGTACATTTCTAGTACCTAGAATTTTGGTCGTGGATGAGGGGGTCCAAGAGGTAGAGAGAGAGGCTACTAAAAATGGTTTACACAGCCCTGACTGTTTACGATATAGAAATTCTTGGAAGGACCTCACGGGCATCGCAGGACATATCCGAGACCGTCTTTAAATGGAGGTTCCAGTGTATAAGTCCCAAAAGGGGAAATAGAGGCTGTTTTGGATAGGTAATAAACTGACGAAGACAGGAGTAGACAATTTGTTCCCAAAAATTAGCTTCCAGATCTGTAGCCACGTTTTCGAAGAATTCCAATCTGCTTCCTCATCAGCCATCCCTTTTTTTTCTCACCTCGAGATTCCTGAATAACCACAGTAGGAATCCTGATCGTGGTTGACCACTGACCCGGTGCCTCCGCTTTTACGTAACGTCAAATCTGAGGATTTTTTTACCCGACCTCGCGTGTCGCCAAAACCTTAAATTAAGTAATAAAGCCTTAACCCCGAAATTCTTGGGTCCCTTTTCAGCAGAGCCTAATCGGAATTTCGTGACTAAATAAATTATTCCTGTGGTTTATGATCAGAGGAGTGGTACCCAGGAAGAGAGGGGGAAGAAGAGAGAGAAGAGATACAAAAAAGAATAGGAATGAAAAAGAGAGACATGTACGATCTCTATGCGGTAGCAAAGTGCCGAGCAGAGCCGAGCAAGTCAGGCACGCCTGGAGGCTAAATCGTGATAGACAAGGTCAGCCTCTCCTGTGTGCGCTAACTCCGACTGCGACTGCCACTCGCGGCTCTCGTTTACATTTATTTATTTATAAATATCGAAATTGAAAAATTAATAAAAAACCGGTAAAAAAAAACTTTTGTCGGTCTCTTTAAAAGGCATTTTTAAGTGTAACGAAAGGTTTAATCACTATGTAGTTACTTTTTTTGTAACGATAGTGGTAACGAAGTTACTTTTGTAAATAAGTAACGAACTGGTAACTAGTTACATTTTTTTCAGTAACAGTAAGTATAAAAATCGTTAATTTTTTAGTTACTTTTGAAATGTAGTTCACACGTCTTTTTTACGACAATCAAATAATTTTATTGCTTTTGCAACTATTATTTCATTTTCAGTATTCAAATTGAGGCGCCAGATAGCCATAGAGATTTATAGCCCAATATAGGAAAATTTATATTTATATCAGTTTAGCTGAAAATTCGTCTCTTTGGTAGAAAATCCAATTATTATTGGTTGAGAACTCATATTTTTTGGTTAAAAATTCAATTGTTTGTTTGAAAATTTAATTATTTTGTTCGAAATTCAACAATTTTGATAGAAAATCATTATACTTGTTTGAAAATTCAACTGTTTTGATAAAAACCCGTCTTTTTGGGATGGAAATTAAACTATTTTGGTTGAAAATTAAATTATTTGGTTGGAAATAAGATTTTTTGTTGAAAATTCACATTTGCGGGTTGAAAATTCATCTGTTTTATAAGAAATTCGCCCTTTTGGTTCGAATATTCAACAATCTTGTTGATTTTTTTTTTTTCTTTACTGAAAATTCAACTCTTGTTAAAAATTAATTTTTTGGTTGAATTTAATTGTTTTTGATTTGAAACTAAAATATTTTTCGGTTGAAATAACAATTACTAATTCTCTCGTCGAGGATTCATATTTTTTCCTTGAAAATTCATCTTTCATAGTTAAAAATTCGTCTTTTTTAATATAAAATTAATGTTCTTGGTTTGAAAATTCATCTTTTTGGTTGAAAATTGAACAATTTTATCAAAAAGTCATCCTTTTTGGTTGAAAATTAACTTTTTTGTTGAAAATCATATTTCCGGGTTGAAAATTCAACTATTTTGTAAAAAATTCGCATTTTTTGGTTGAGTCTTTTTTCTCTCGTGATTGAAAATTGAACTCTCTTGTTATAAATCCGTCTTTTGGTTGAATTTAACTGTTTTTGATCTAAAACAAAAATATTTAGGTTGAAATAACCATTATTACATTTTTCGTTAAGAATTCATCTTTTTTCTTTGAAAATTTATCTTTTTGTTGGAAATTCGTCTTTTTTGAAAGAAAATTAATATTCTTTGTTGAAAATTAACATTTTTGTTGAAAATCATGCTTGCGGGTTGAAAATTCAACTGTTTTGTAAAAAATCCGCATTTCATGGTTGATTCTTTTTTCTCGATTGAAAATTAAACTCTTTTGTTAAAAATTCATTTTTTGTTCGAATTTAACTGTTTTTGATTCAACACTAAAATATTTTTCAGTTGAAATATCAATTATTACATTTTTCGTTGAGAATTCATCTTTTTTCCTTGAAAATGTATCTTTTTTAGTTGAAAATTCTTCTTTTTGGTTGAAAATTGAACAATTTTATTAAAAAGTCATCCTTTTTGGTTGAAAATTAACTTTCTTGTTGAAAATCATGCTTGAGGGTTGAAAATTCAACTGTTTTGTAAAAAATCCGCATTTCATGGTTGATTCTTTCTTCTCTCTTGACTGAAAATTCAACTCTTTTGTTGAAAAATCATCGTTTTTGGTTGGAAATAAACTTTTTTGTTGAAAGTTCAACTGTTGTGTAGAAAATTTGTCTTTTTGGTTGAAACATGCAACTGTTTAGATGAATATAAATCTGTTTTGGTTGAGGATTCAACTATTTTAATGAAGATACAACTTCTTGGTTGAAAGTTCAACTACTTTGTAAAATAATTCTATTTGGTTTAAAATACAACTGTTTTGTTAAAAATTCGTCTTTTTGTTTCGAAAATTTAACTACTTTGGTAGAAAATCCAATTATTTGTTTGTAAAATACCTTTAATCTTCAAAATTCTTATTTGCGGGTTAAAAACTAAACTATTTAAAAAAAAAAATCCGCCTTTTTGTCTTGAAATTTCAACAATCTGGTTGATATTTTTTCTCTCTTGAACGGAAATTCAACTCTCTTGTTGGAAATTCTTTTCTTGGTTGAATTCAACAGTTTTTGATTTAAAACTAAAATATTTTTTGGTTGAAATATCAATTATTAAATTTTTTGTTAAGAACTCATCTTTTTTTGTTGAGAATTTAACTACATATTCCATTTTTGGTTAAAAATGGATCTTTTCTACTTGAAAATTCATTTATCTTGTTGAAAATTCATCTCTTCCTTTGAAAATTTAACTATTTTGTTAAAAAATCGTTTTTTTGTTAAACAATAATTTTTTAACTAAAAATTTATCTTTTCCATTTCTGGTTGAAAATTCAACTATTTGGTTTGAAAATTCATCCTTCTTGGATGAAAATTCAACTATTTGGTTGAAAATTCATGTATTTTGTTGACAAATCGTATTTTTTAATGGAAAAGTGATGATCTTCTGCTTTAAAAATTTATCTTTTTAGTTGTAAATTTAACGGCTTGTTTGAAAGTTGAATTCTTCTATTAAAAATCTATTTTTTTAGTTGATGGTTCATCATTTTAGTTGAAAATTCATCTCTTTGGTTGAAAATTCAACTATTCTGTTGAAAATTAAATTTTAACTGAAAATTTATTCTGTAATGTTTTAGAAATATTATGTCGGTCATGACTAACCTACGACTTTCAATGATAAGAAGTATAACAGCTGTTACTCGACAGATATGAATAAAGTTGTGTAAAAATTAAATTTGGATACATATTTATAAAATGCAAAAGTAGCTAAAAAAGCATCGATAGTTACTTTTTTTTGCAAAAGTAACTAAGAAAAAGTTACATTTTGAATCGGTAACAATAATTATAATGCCGGCCTCGCATTCGTGGATGAGGAGGTCCAAGGGACAGAGGGGGAGGCGCGTCAGCTCATCGGAGTTACGCATTTCCCGCTGACTGTTTACTCCATACAAATTCTTGGAACGGAATCACGGTCATCGCATGCCATACTGGAGATCCTCTCTAAATCGAGGTTCCAGTGAACTTTCAAACCGATATCTCGATTAATTTTCGAGACATCGATTATATATATATATATATAATTGATAGTTAATTAACAGTGGCTATTCGTACCACTAGTCAGGGATTGAAGGGATTGGCCGCAGAAAAAGTTTCGGTCTCATCGTTAACCCTTTTTGTAAATTACGTGTCGTCTCATGTTTATTTTAATGAAAATATGATAAAAAATGAACAAAAAAAGTTTTCTGTTCTGATAACAACTGATGAAAAAAAAAGGTTTTTGCCGGTTTAGTAGTACACACACAACCTATAAATATACACGCACGAACCTCCTTACTCGGCTGCATACACTAATAGGCCGAGAAAGCGTTCTACGATGAAATCCTTCACCGTTCGTTACGAGCCGCTCTCCTCAGTGTCCAGGTAGCGACGTCCCCAACCATTGTTTTTCAGCTCAAAGTCAGCATCCACTCTAAAAATTCACCTCAATTACGTTTTACGATACTCTGTCCTCCCTTTATGCTATACTTTGCAAATACTTACCATTCTTTAAGAATTTACGAAAAAGTTTAATTCGATATCACAGAAAAAACTGGGGGTAAAAAAAGTTTCAGGTAACGTGAACCGGGGTAAGAGCAATCTGAGTAACTGAGGTTGGGGTAAACTCACTGTGGAAACTCGGGAAATTTCGCCGACGGACTCCGCTAGAGGCAGCACGTTACTGGCTGTAACTGGGGGTAGGAAGCGTTGCAGGTAATCGTTAAACCAGGTGACAGTAAGTTGGGTAACTGAGGTTGGGTTAAACTCACCGTGGAAACTTGGAAGATTTCGCCGACGGACTGAGCTTGAGGCAGCTGGCTATAACGAGCTGCCGTCGGCGAAATCTCCCGAGTTTCCACGGTGAGTTTACCCCAACCTCAGTTACCCAGCTTGCTGTTATCCCGTTAATTTTTGACCAAACAGTTAAATACAGTTGAAAACCAAGAAAAATGATTTTTCTACCATAAAGGATGAATTCTCAATCCAAAAAGGCGAATTTTTAACAAAACAGTTGAATTTAAACCAAAAAAGAAGACTTTAACAAAATAGTGGAATTCTCAACATAATAATGCAATTATTAATAAAATAGTTCAATTTTTAACCAAATGGTTAAATTTTTAGCCCAAAAATATGATTTTTCATCGAAGAAATTAATTTTCTACGAAATAGTTAAATTTTCAAATAAATGGTCTAATTTTTCACCAGATACTTGAATTTTCTACCAAAAAATGTGACTTTAACAAAATACTTGAATTAAAAAAAATTAAACTTTCAACAAAATAATTGAATTTTGAACCAAATAGCTGAATTTTCAGTCAGTTGAACTCAGCGAAAAAAATGGCATTTTTAACAAAATAGTTCAGTCCTCAACCAGATAGATGAATTTTCAACAAAGAAGATTAATTCATCAATTGATTAATTAATCAACAAAAAAGAATAAATAAATTTCCACCAATAGTTGAATTTCATACCAAAAAAGTTGAATTTTTAACCAAAAATATGAATTTTCAACAAGAAAGTTAATTTTCAACTGAATAGCTTAATTTTTTACCAAATATTGGAATTTTCAATGAAAATGATGAATCCTTAGTAAGAAAATGAATTTTTTACAAAGTAGTTCAACTCCAAAATAAGTAGTTGATTTTTCAACAACAAAAAAATGACTTTTCAACGAACATGTAACGGTTGATATTTCAACCAAACAGGATTTGAATTTGAAATGAAAAATAGTTTAATTCAACCAGAAAAGACGAATTTTTAGCAAAATACATGAATTTTCAACCAAACAGATGATTTTTCAACTAAAAAAGATCAATTTTCAACGAAAAATGAGATAGTTACATTTTCAGTTGAATAAAATTAATTCTCAACCAAAGAAAAAACGAATTTCCAGCAAAATAGTTAAATTTTCAACCTAAGAGAAGAAGTTTTAACTAAAAAAAAGAAATTTTGAACTAAAAATGGAATGGTTAAATTTTCGATTAAAAAAAATAATTTTCAACCAAAGAGCTGAATCTTAAATTAAAAAAAAATAGTTTTTAACAAAGTAATTCTATTGGCTATCTAAAAAATGCCCTATTTGTATCCCTAGGATCGATCCCTTAAAATATATTAACCACCAAAGATCCTCAAATGAAAAACGTACCATTTTTTCAAAATTCCAAGTTTTTTATTGACTTTTAAGACATCGTATTTTAAAATCTACGACACTAGTCAATTTAAATTATTTTCCTAATACCTAGTCACTTTATTGGCTATCCAAAACACAACCTATTTGTACCCCTATGATCGACTCTTCAAAAGATATTGAAAAATTTTCATTTTTTTTCTAAATTTGAAGTTTTTGATCGACCTTCAAGGCCTTTTATCTAAAAAACGACGATACTAATAAATCCAAATTATTTTTCAAATTTTGAGTGACTTTATTGGGTATCCAAAACACACCCTATTTGTGCCTCTAGGATCTACCATTGAGAAAGTATTAAGTATTAAAGATCCCTAAGCAAAAAGTAACCCTTTTTTCTAAATAACAATTTCCTAATCTTTCAAGGATCTGTATCTCCAAAAGTACGGTACTAGTCGCTCCAAATTATTTTCCAGATTCTTAAACACTTTATTGGGTATCCAAAACACACCCTATTTTTGCACGTAGGACGTAATAAAACAAGTTTAATGAAGGGTGAGATGAAAAATTTGAATCCCTATTTTTTAAAAGACATTGGCTTAATGAGGGACAGGAATATAATTGCGAGACTTGTCCGCCCCTCCAACCAGTCTCTATTATTGTAATTAAACACCAGCAGCTGTAAGTTATGCAAGAGAACGACTAATGGCAAGGAAATCTGCCATTGGTCCAGCTGCTCTAATTATTGGCTACATTCTTGTAACCTTAACTCCCAACAATTTCGAATGCAAAACAATCCTGACTCCTGAGATATTCAACTTTAAAAATCCACTCACATCCACTGCAGTCTGTAATTCTGTAGAAAAAAATTACAATTTTTATGATTATTGCAATTTTTAACACGTCTTGATTTTTTTCTGAAAATAATTGTTCTCCCTTTTCTACAAATCTACAAAGTTGCAATTGCATAAGTTAGTCTTGAGCGAATTACAATTTACAGATTGTTTATGAAATTACAATTTGAATTTCGCGCCAGAATCGTAGTACTACATTTGAACATAACCATAAATTTCGAAGTCGTTATGGCGCGAAATTCAAATTATAGAATCTAGTCCTACATTTAATGAAATAGAAGTACATTTCTTTCATTTATTTTAAGAAATTATTATAAAATCATATTTTTCTCCTTGTGGGCTAAGAAAACTATTAAAAACAAAATTGCCCCATTCAGAGTCAAAATTAAGTCCAAAAAATTGCATTGTCCCTCCTTCCAAGTCAAGAAAAATCTTCAAATTCAAATTTCTCCCTTTCAATTCAAAATGAAGTCCATAAATATTACATTGTCCCTCCATTTAGATGAAAAAATTCTTCTGAATCAAATTTCCTTTTTCCAAGTTAAAATAAAGTTCAAAAATGACATTGCCCCTCCTTTTAAATCATAACAAATTTACAAAATTAACTTTTCCCTTCCCAAGTGAAAATTAAATACAAAAATTTGATTGTCCCTCCTTGCAGGCTAATAAAACTATAAGAAATGCCCCATTCAAAGTCAAAATAAAGTCCAATAAATTACATTGTCCCTCCCTTCAAGTTAAGAAAAATCTTCGAAATTAAATTTCCTCCTTACAATTTAAAATTAAGTCAAGTCCATACTATTACGTTGTCCCTCCTTTTAGGTAAAAAAAAAATCTTAAAAATCAAATTTCCGTTTTCCAAGTCAAAAATAAATCCAAGAAAACAATATTGTTCCTTCTTTTAAATTGTAAAAAATTTACAAAATTAAATTTTCCCTTTTCAAATCAAAATTAAATACAATAAAATTAGATTGTCCCTCCTTGCAGGTTATGAAAACCATAAAAAGAAAATTCCTCCATTCAAAGTCAAAATAAAGTTCAGTAAATTACATTGTACCTCCTTCTATGTCAAAAAAAAATCTTCAAAATTAAATTTCTCTGCTCCAAATCCAAATAAAATCCAAAAGATTACATTGTCTCTCCTTCCAAGTGAAGAAAACTCTTCAAAATCAAATTTCCCCCTTCTGAGTCAAAATAAAGTTCAAAAAACATTGTCCTTCCTTTCAAACCAAAAAACAAATATACAAAATAAAATAGCCCTCTTCCATCAATATTTGTGTACACCCAGAAGAAAAGGGGTACGTCGATTTTATTTTGGGAATTATGAGTGTTTTTGTGAATCAAGGTAAAATTGTTGATTTTGAGTTTTCATGTGGGGTGATACTATTACCTTTGTTCTATCTTTTAACACCATTCCCCTGTTACGGAGCGAATCAGAAGTGGAGGAATTTTCAGTTTGAAAAAATGTCAGGAATTTATCTAGCTATATGACCGTATACTCAACTCTATACCGACCACCTGGTCCCTTTTCTTCTGGACGTACACATTTGAGTTTTTATATTTTAAAAAATAGAATCTTAATCGGATTTAAGTACATGCCATCACTCAAGTTATTTCATGGCCTATCCAAACCCTCCTTCTATTTTTATTAGTAATAAGACCCCTTCTTTAAGAGTTACCAAGGAACAAAATTTGACGAAAATCTTTTATTTCTCTGTTACAGATCTTCGGGAGCAAGGCTGACCTGCAGCTCCACACGCAGATCCACATGCGTGAGGCAAAGCCCTACAAGTGCACCCAGTGTTCTAAGGCCTTTGCGAACTCGTCGTACCTGTCTCAGCATACTCGGATCCACCTGGGCATCAAACCGTACCGCTGCGAGATCTGCCAGCGGAAGTTCACCCAGTTGAGCCATCTGCAGCAGCACATCCGTACTCATACAGGCGACAAGCCCTACAAGTGTCGACACCCTGGTTGCACGAAGGCCTTCAGCCAGCTGAGCAACCTGCAGAGTCACAGTCGCTGCCACCAGACCGATAAACCCTACAAGTGCAACTCCTGCTACAAGTGTTTCTCCGATGAGCCAAGCCTCCTGGAGCACATACCCAAGCACAAAGAATCCAAACACCTCAAAACCCACATCTGCCAATACTGCGGCAAAAGCTACACCCAGGAGACCTACCTAGCCAAACACATGCAGAAACACGCCGAAAGAACTGACAAGAGACCACCAATCATCGGAACTGGTCTCAGGCCTTCGATTCACGCAATGGCACATCACCAGGATTACCACTGGCCCAAAGTTAGCCCCGATTCCGTCATCAGCGAACTTCACGATCGACTGCCTCATCATCATCACGGGGACTATCATCAGAACCAGAACACTCAAGAGATGCTTCTGCATCAAGGACACCGAGAGAGTTTGGAGAATGATTCGAGGCAGCAAACTCCTCAACCTGGAAATCACCCCAACAGTAGTTCAGCCTTCACGCCAATCTCCTCTATTTCGATTAACTCGATTTCGTCGATGCAGCATCCTCTGAATCCACTGAATCATCTCCACTACCCTGGAAGTCATCATCCAGCCTCCAGACCTTATTTGTACGAGGCTTTCAATTCCCAAAAATCGAGTCCGGTTAGCTCTAGTGGTGTCACCTCTGGGACTGCTAGTAATCAGAACGCCACCTCGTTTCCCAATCAGCTGATTAGTCTTCATCAGATCAGGAATTATGCGCATCAGCCGAATTTGGGGAATTTAGGGAACCTTGGAAATCTCGGGAATTTGAGCAATTTGAGCAACCTGAGTGCCAGCATGGAGAGTCATGCGTTGCTTGGGGGACTCAAGGATAAGCAGTAACTCTAGCGGAAACTTTAGCACACTTTTACTAGTTTTTAAAGTCCTTTTCCTTGGTCCGGTTTAGGCGAGATCGAGTTGAGAGGTGATTTTTAAAGAGAAGTTTTGTGAAAGAGATAACTAGCTGGGATTTGATAAAGTTTGGGTTTCAAGAACTGCAGATTTTGGTTTTAGACCATGATTTAGAAGCACTGGGTAAATTTATCCAACATTCGCAAAACTCTTTAGAACCAACAAAACTGGTTACTTCAGAATCAACCAAAATTTGCTTAGTCCAATCAAATTTTGCTTGTTTTAATTAATGTTTAATTGTTTCAACCGAATTTCCCTTTTCAATTTTGTACTTGTTACAACCAAATTTTGTCTGTTCTAACTAAATTTTATTGTTACCAAATTTTGCCTGTTCCGACTAGCGTTGGGCTTTTCCTTCGTCTCAGAACGCGGGATATTTGAGAAGTCTTGAGAAGCTGAGAAGTGCCGAAAAGTCTTGAGAATCTGAGTGACGAGAGGTCTTCTCAGATTTGAGAGGGTCTGAGAGCTCTCGAGAGCACTGAAGTACTCGAGCACGCAATTGTTCTCAAGAGCTCTCAGAGCCTTTCAAATCTGAGAAGACCTTTCATGGCTC
>JAUMHM010000001.1:17002578-17019225 GCA_032362435.1 Melikaiella ostensackeni | reverse complement strand
GCTCAGATTCTCAAGACTTCTCGGCACTTCTCAGCTTCTCAAGACATCTCAAATACCCCGCGTTCTGAGGTGAGCGAAAAGTCCAATGCTAGTTTCAACCAAATTTTTCTTTCAATGAAATTTTACCTGGTCCAACTAAAGTTTCCTTGTTCCAACCAAGGTTTGTTCGTTCCAAATCTAAGCCGATCTTTTTAAAAGTTTCATACTTTGAGCTTTCAAAATACAAATTTTTAAAAATTGAACCTAAATGAACAAAAATGACAAGTATAAAACTGAAGCTTGCTTTTTGAGTTGAATATGAAAACTGGTTTTTAAAATAAGGAAGTTTTAAAATCTTTAGAGTCTATAGTTATTCTGAAATTGAGTGATCGAACTTCGAAGTTGGATTAACTTCAGACACCTTGATTGATTCAAGGTCATGTGGTTTAAAATTTCATAGATCTAGTTCTGTGTTACTCTAAAGTTATTCCAAATTTCAAGATAGGCTCTAAAGATTTGAAAGAATTCAGGGGTACTTTGATAAATTCAAGGTTTGATTCGTAAATTTAGATTTGATTCGAAATTTAAAAATTTTTAAGTTATTGAACTATTGAATTAAGCTTGAATACTTTGTATCAGTTTTAAGTTTAATGGATTTCAAAGTTAGAGATTGAAAACAATCTTTTGCTTCAATTGATATTTTTAATATTATAATTGCCTACATTCACATTTAAAGAATAGGAAGATTATTAAGAAAAGATTCGATTTTATCATTTTCTTCTAGACAGCTAAAAAATTGTAAATTTTAATTTTTAATTTTTCTGCAAGATGGAGAAAATGTTACGTAATAGCTATGTAACGTTAATGTAACAGTTATGTAACATCTATGTAACAATCTTTCTACACAATTTAGAATAAAGCCTATTTTCGGATGATTTTTCAGCCTAAGAGTATCCAAATTGTGATTTTAATAACAGATGAAAAAAAATTTAATCTCGCAGATCTTGAAACTTCAAACCAAAGTCGATCGTTATTTAAATCTTCGAAATCTTAAACGCAAAAGTACTTATTCTTACGATACCAAGAAAGTATATAAAAATCATCGACGAATCTCGAAAAAAGTAAAGTATAAACAAAACTACGATTGAGGAAAGATTTAAAAAAGGACGAGATTTTTTCAAGCACACTTACACGAGGGCACAAATCGAGTGAGAGGAAGAGTGTGTGAAAGAGAAAAAAAACTAGGTAATTCTGAGTACGAATAAAAAATAGTAGATTAGGTTGATAGTGCCACGCAGGGAGGGAAACGCCATGAAAGGCTGTTGCGCGCACACATACACAAAAACACGACACAAATAAAGAGAGTGGTATGAAAGACCTCTTGTATATAGCTATTATATATATAAATATATAAATAAATATATATTATTAATTATTATTATTATTAATTATTAATTATTATTATTAATTATTATTAATTAAATATTTGGTAGGTGTATAAGGTAAACGATAGACTTACGAGAATATTCTAAGTACCTTGTCTATAATGGAGAGAAGGAATGCGAGATGTCCGAATTTCTTTTTTTTTTTATAGACCCTTTATTAAGTGACAACGACGGAGGTGGGAGGGATTAAAGAGGCAAAATTTTCATAGCAAATGCGACTCTGCGATTTCCTTTTTTTTAAAAATCGGCTCCGATTTCGGCGAGGTCTTCTCCTTTTCCAGTTTCACTAAAATTCATAATTTTAGAATCTCAAATTTCCGAATCGTTGTTAAGTTTGGATACCAAAGTCCCCTCGGCTGTGCAAATTCATTTTTATTAAAAATCTGGACCGAAAGAGATTCACTATTCTGGCGTGTTTTATTTTCAAAATTTCTTCCGGTGTAATACAAGTATTTTTCTTTTAACAATTTTAAGACAAGAGGAAAATTTAATTTTATAATTTTTCTGCAAGAAGGAGAAAATGTTACATAAATATTATGTAATAGCTATGCAACAATTATGTAACAGTTACGTACAAACAGTATAACACTCTTCTATGCCAATTAGGCATTTTTGGCTCAAAATTACCTAAAATTCTTTTGACACATTAATGTAATAATGTTATGTGAGAGTAACATACAATTTTAAATTTTGGACAAAATTTTGTTTTCTTAACTACTGCCAATATTGACAATTTTCAAAAGAAGATACATAACTTTATTATAAAACATTGATATAACGCATATCGTTAATGAAACAGACTTTTTTTATTACAATAAGAAGAAATTTTGATTTCAGAATTTTACTTTTATATACCTTCTAACAAATTTATTTTTATTTTTATAAACATTTTCCTCTCATAATAGGAAAATATTCTCTTTATGAAAAATCAGAATAATGAATCCCCCCTTGAAAAATTCAAACCCTCTTTTATACATTTTTACTCTCCTTTTTTTTAAAAAAGTGAAGACTAATTAGAGAATATTTTTACACAAGCAGCTTAGGGGAAGTTAAAAAAAAACAAAAAACAAAAAAAATATATACATTTTAAATATTTTTAATCGGAAAGCTTACGAACGATTCGAGGATTAAAGAAAAGGAAGGAGACGAACTTTGTTAAGCCGATTTTGAGTTGTTAGAACGAACGTACTTCGTTGATTTGGAAATATTGTTGACGCCGATTTATAATATTATTTTAAGTGCTCTTTTTAAAAAAAAAATTCATGTTTTTTTCTCAAACTTCGATCTTCGAAGCGCCGAGGTGGCGAACCGATATGTCGATGGTGTTTCTTTTTTTATATAGAAAAAGAAGCGAAACTGTAGATAATTTCTTGTTACGGACGTTGTCTGCGAGGCTCCACCCACTGGGGGATCTCGATTTCGCGAATCTTATGGGGGACGACTGAACACGATAATAGATTAACAAAGAAATTAATTAATCGAGGATAATAAATTATTTTGGAATATCTTGTATAACAAGTTCCATAGCTAATATTAGAAATATATCATTTTTGCTGAAAATGATTTCCTTTGTAAAAATAGGGTATGTTGCACGAATGTAACAAATGTAAAATAATAGTTACGTAACAGTGTTATATAACAGTAACATATCAATGTTACATATCTGTTATGTAACAGTTATGCAACATTGGTGTGTAAAATAATTTCTTCAAATTAAAATATATTTTTTAAATCGCTAAAAAATTGTGAAAAATTTAAATAAATTGTTTGAGAAATGAAATCGAAATTCGGGCGTCCTCTTTGAGAATCTAGGCCTGGCGGGTGAGCGTTCGCGTCGCGTCTCACCTGTGCTCAAGTTGTTTACTATTAGTTTGTTATTAAGAAAGTATAATATTCTACCATTATTGCGACTTATTGTAATCGACGAAAGCAAAGCCAATGTTCTGAGAAGATGATGGGAACGTCGCTGTTTTCAGTTTTCTACGTTGTGTAAGGAAATTTTTGTAAAGAAAAGCGAGAGTTTGTAAAGAAGAGCGAGATTGTGGATAAAGAATGAATAATAGAAGATTAGGAGAAATAGGTTTTGTTTGTTACGGAGGTGAGGGGGATCCAGGGACCCCGCGCTTTAATTGTGATTTTTCTCTCTATTTTTAGTTTCTTTGAGGATGATGATTATTATTATTATAACTATGATTTCGTTTAATAAACTATCACGTTAAAAGAATTCCACCCTAAAAACCCGAGTGATTTTATTTTATTGGTTCAGTCCTTACAACCTCGTTCCTTCCCATACTTTTTTAATTTTTAGTTAAAATTACCATTTTTTTTTTTAAATTTTCATTGGAAAAAAATAAATGCCTCCATCCTATGTGAGTTCCAAATCTGTTCAAACGGATACCGTCCAGAAATCTTCTACACGACGTCAATGCACTTCGCTCTTCTGCCCATATTTTATTTTTACAGTAAAAATCCCTTTTAGTTTAGAGGGGAATGAATTTAAGGATTTTAAAGCTTTTTAAATGTGATTTTTCGCAAAATTTATGTAGCAGTAATCATTTCATATACAAGGTTATTTTGTAACTCATTTAAGAAAAAGTAATTCAAAATTTTTTTTAGTTAAAATATTCTATCGGTTTTTATATTTGAAATAGAAATTACTACTTCTAATCCGATACAAGAAAGCACAAAAATAAAGCGAAAACAGTGTTAAAATCTAGCAAAATTAATAAAATTAGAGAAAAATTCACATTTCGCTTTATTTTCGAAGCATTCTTTTGAGCAGAATCGCAATCTTAATCTTAATTGATTTGTACTAAGCTCCATAGTGTATAAAAAAATGTTTCTACTACCTTATAAAGTATACACGAGTCTATATACATAAAACTATAAAAAATAAACATAAAAGTTTATTTAGGGTTTTTTGAAAGAATTCAGAATCCCGCGATTGGTCTGTTTACATAGTCGTTTTAAATGTTTAACAGATAAATATTGACACCTGTATTTCTAATTTACTGATAGTGTTAGTATGTGTGTGTGTGCGAGAGAGAAAAATTAAGCGAAAGAGAAATGATCAATTAGGGATAAATTATCTAGACAGAACAATATATTGCGTGGTACGAACAGAACTGTGATATTTTATTGTATAAATATTAAAAGGGAAGAGATGAAAAATATGAAGAAAATCTAATCTAAAGCAGATACTACGTAGTGATATGGATTAATGTATTTTACAAAAAGTGCAATCTTAAGCCATTTTAATGTGCAGTATGAAATGCAAAAGTACCGGGTACCCAGGAAAAAGGTTATCACACTTTATTTTACGACTTTCGGTTCTAAGAGTTTTCAAACAACCAGCGCTCAAAGAATTTTAGCGATCCAGGAAATCTTGCTGAAAATTTTTTTTTAGTCATTTACTGTCGAAATCTGAAAAAGTTACAGGAATGTAACATTTTTACATAACTGTTACATGTCATTGTTGCGTAACCGTTACATGACACTGTTACGTAACCGTTACATAATTTCGTTACGTAACAGTAACGTCACATTGTTATATACCAGAAATGTACATTTTTGACAAACATTCAAAAATTAAAAGCTCAATATTTGGACCTGATTCGGGGTGCCCGGTCATCTTAATAAGCCAATCACGGCTACGGTGTCTAATCGTCTCCTGTTTGTAAATTATTCATAAACATATACTAAATGTTTCGTAAGAGATTCGATTGTACTAAACGGTTTTAAAAAAACAGATTAGCGAAAGTGAGGAAGAGAGAAAGAGACAGAAATAAAACACTCAGCGCCCTACCACCCACACACTCTCCCTGACCTATGTAATAACGACGAAAATATTTTCAACGATAATGTAATGTAACTTTACACGCAGGGATGATCGAAACCCAAATCACCTGTCCCTCCCATTTGAGTCGCGAACGCTGAGCGCAAATGCGGCACAGGAAACGACGAAAGAGATTTACTATTAGGCATTATTAATACACGTACACGTAGGAGAAAAGGATAAATAAAGTAATAAAATCAGCGGGCCTCGATTCTGTAACGAGAACTTTTGATTTAAAAAATTGGGGGAAAAATTGGTGAATTGGCGATTTAAAAGCAGTCAAATCCGAGGATTGAAAGTTTTTTTGGTCATCTATTGAAATCTTTAAAAGTTAGAGGAATGTAACATTGTTACGTAACAGTGACATAACATTGTTACGTAACATTAACATAACACAGTTATGTAACACTAACATAACACTGTTACATAACATTAACATAACAGCGTTATATAACAGTAACGTAACAAAATTACAAATCAAGAATTTCTATCAAAATATGCATTAAAATCGATCTCGTTCCTAAATCGCGGTCCGCAATCACCGCATCTATGGTAATAGGAGTATCCTAGCTATATTAACATGAATTCGTCTTTGAATGTCGCTTAGTGGTCACAAATGTTCCCGGGACCTCGTAGGACCCGCGAGATATTCGATCACTCTCTATCAAGACACAACGAAGATCGAATATTTGTCGATCGACTGTTCCGGAACAATCTATCGTCTTAACTCTCGTGATCTGAATCCTTTTAACGCGAGCACGACACGTACAAAAAAAATTAAGCAAAAAATACGCCATAATTTGTGCGGCTCAAAGTTCGTGCCAAGTTCTTTCTGTCAAAAATGTTTTTTTTTTCGAAAAATTTCATGTAACAAAAATGTAACATTGTTACGTAACAGTAATGTTACCTTGTTTTATAAGAGTAATGTTACATTGTTCTGTATTCTATTGAATTATAGATTAGCACAAAGTTGATCAAGTTTTATCATACAACATTTTTACATAACACAATGTAATATAACAGTTATATAACCATAACGTTACAAAGATCATATATAACACTGTTTATATCTATGATGAAAAATAGCTGCGAAACAGCAAAGAATGGATATACAAGAACAATGTAACAAGCTGATTTAACACCAATTTAGCAATGTTATATAACAATACATTCTTTCAAAAGTAACCAGAATCTTAGAGAAGAAGATTTACGAACACCAGCGAGGAACTAAGAACTTAAGATTGTTTCCACCAGTGTATCAATGTTACATAACAGTAAGGTCATCGAAACATTCTGTTACAAAAAATCATTTTTTCCTAATTTTTCAAATAAATTAATCTTTTTGTGGAAAATTTCATTCTGGCACGAATTTTGGGCTATTTTGCCACAGTTTGTTCTCATAAACACGGTTGGGAACTCGTTACTTCGTTCCAAGTTCTAAGAAACAAAATGGCATAGGTGACAGCTTCCTGTCGTGTTTTATACCATTTGATGTTTATCTCTATTATTTAAATTGTTTTATGTTCATCGCCGAGTTCGAGATTTGAACCCTCGAATCTACGTTCACCCGCGCCCTGTACAAGACACCCCATCATCGACATTAACTGTTCGTCCTTTTTAACAAATATAACAAAACTTATGTCTTACTAAAATGACTCTTATTATTCAAAATCCCATCGTTTTAATATAAGGTTTATTGCAATAAATTTACTAGAGAAAAAAAATGAATCTTCAAAAGTGTGTCTAAAAGTCATGGTATCGCCATCTATCGAAAGTAGTAGGTTTAAAATTAATCTAGTTGCCTTTGAATTGATTTTCTGCATTACCGACTGAAGACAATCTACCGATTAAAGATATTTTATCCACTTATGATAATATACCGACAGATGGTAACAAATATGCTACTTTATGGAGACTTAGCTTCGAAGAGCTTTATGGAACTAAAAAAAGTATCATAAAGATAAAAGTATCTTTCTGAAGAAAAAAGTGTCCTCAAAAATAAAATAAAGTATTAAAAAAGTATTCTAAAATTTTCCTTTACTAATAGTTCCTCAGAATAATCTTTAGAGAGGATTAAAGGGCTCACACAGGATGGCCGTTTTAATCGAGAAAAAATTCCCTGTGATTTCCCGGTTCGTAGAAAATTGTTATGATAATTGAAATTAAACAATTCGAACCGATTCCTACCTTATCGACATTTTTTTTGCATCCACTTACGTCCACCTGATTGAGACATCGAGTTTAAAATCTGAGGAATTATATAAAACTTATAAAAGGCACTAAGGAACGTTTGTATGGTGCTAAATTTCTCGAAAGCCAAAGAAAGTTTACTAAAATTAAAAAATTTTTGTAGTTTCAGAAATATAGAACCATACAAACGTTCCTTAGTGCCTTTGAAGTTGAACTAATTTCCGAAAATTTCAACTTGATTTCTCAATTTGTATAGACGTAAGTTGTTGCGAGAAAAAAATGTCGGTAAGGTAGGAATCGGGTAAGTATAGCGTATAGTATGGCCTTATTTGAAGTAATCGAAACTGAACTGCAAATTAAAGCACTTAAAGTGGAACTCTTTTAAATTTTGAGAAGAAGAGAAGAAGATTTCCAAGAAATCGCAAAGGTTTTAAAAATTTCAAAAATTTCACAATTTAAAAAATTTCATAAAGACTTCAAAGATTTCATAATATTTCAGAATATTTTAAAGATTTCGCAAAGATTTCAAAAATTCCAAAATATTTCAGAAGATTTCAAAGATTTCGCAAGGATTTTAAAGATTTCAGAAACACTTCAAAGATTCCAAAATAGTTAACCAAGTTTTTAAATATTTCAAAAGGATTTGATTGATGATTTCATAAAGATTTCAAAGATTTCAAAAAATATTTCAGAAAATTTCAAAATATTTCAGAAGTTCTCAAAAAAGTTAACAAAGTTTTTCAATACACAAAGATTTTAATCATTGCATAAAGATTTCAAGAATTTCGCGAAGCTTTCGAAAGATTTCACAAAAATTTCGAAAATTCCAAAAGATTTCAAAGTTTTCAAAAGAGTTGACAAAGCTTTCAAATATTTCACAATCATTTCATAAAGATTTCAAAAATTTCACAAACTTCAGAAAGTTTTCAAAAATTTCAAAGATTTTAAAAGAGTTAATAAAATTTTAAAATATTTCATAAAGATTTCAATGAACTCACAAAGATTTTAAATATTTCAGAAAGATTCCAATAGATTTCAAAAGAATTAACAAAGTTTTTAAATATTTCACAAAGATTTTGATGATTACATAAAGATTTTAAAAAATTTCGAAGATTTAAAAATATTTCAGAAGATTTCAAAGATTTCGCAAAGATTTTAAGGGTTTCAAAGATTTTAAAAGTTAAAAAAGTTTTCAAGTATTTCACAAAGATTTCAATGATTTCATGAAGATTTCAAAAATTTCACAAAGATTTCAAAGAATGCAAAAGAGTTAACGAAATTTTTCAATATTTTATAAAGATATCAATGATTTCATGAAGGTTTCAAAAATTTCATAAAGAATTCAAAGATTTCGCAAAGATTTCAGAAAGATTCCAATAGATTTCAAAAGAATTAACAAAGTTTTTAAATATTTCAGAAAAATGTTAATGATTTCGCAAAAATTTTAAACATTTAAGAAATATTTTTAAGATTTCGAAAGAGTTGAAAAGGTTTTTAAATATCACAAAAATTTATTAAGATTTCAAAAAATTTAAAAAGATTTCACAAAAATTTCGAAGACTAAAAGATTTTAAGGATTTCAAAATATTTCAAATTTCAAAAATTTCGCAAAAATTTTAAAGATTTCAATAGGTTTCAAAAGATTTAACAAAGTTTTTAAATATTTCACAAAGATTTCACTGACAGCAAAACCACAAAACAGCAACAAAAAAAATATTTAAAAGATAAAATAAATAAGTATAAATATAATTATATATTGATATCATAAATAAGTAAAATGTTATAAATTAAATAAATTAAATGTTTAAAAACAAAGTTTTTAAATATTTCATTGATTCTAAATGATTTCAATGATTTCGCAAAGATTTTGATGGATACATAAAAATTTAAAAAATTTCAGGAAGATTCCAAAAGATTTCGAAGATTTCAAAGATTCCAAAATTTTTTTCAATGCTCTAAAATGAAGAATTAATTAATCAATAAATTTATAAATGTTCATATCATCAAATGTCAATATCATCTTAAGCCATTTTAAGTTAGAAACATTAAAAATTGAACGATTTTCTTTAACTCAGCATTTTTGAAATTAGCATTTACATTTTTTTTCATTTTAACTAGTTTCAAATTAATAATTGTTCAATTGTTATTTATAAATCAAAATTCAACACTTTCTCTTATAAGTTAAAACTTTTTAAAATGGAACAACTAAAATTGTAACGCTCAAAGTCTAAATGTATTACTCTGAAATTTTAAAGATTCAAGGCTTTCTATTTTGAACAATTCAGATTCAAGTTGTTTAGTTTTGAATATTTTATTTATAATTGCTCATTTTAAAAGTACAGTCAAATATTGCTAAAAATTAAAAAAAACGTTTTTTTTTTATTAGAAAACTTCAAATTGAATGGGTTAAAAATGGAATACTTCTGAATTACTATAAGAAATTAATAATTGAAATTTCAAAAGATTGAATTGATTTCAAAAAATTGAAATTTCTAATTGCTTTACTAAACAATTAAGTACTTTCATTAGAAAATTATATTCTGTTACGTAACATGACTGTTGTTACATAACAGTAAAATAAATTGTTACATAATATTAACACAATGCGGTGATATAACAATAGCATAATACTGTAATATAGCAGCAACATAACATTGTAACAATTTGTTACAAGAAATGGGAGGTCTTCTTAAATAAAAACGACTGTTGTTGCTTTTTCGAACGAATAAGTGGCACTGCATTTACTTTCAAAAGATTAATAATAAATACACATTAATAAACTAATAAAGTATCGACGCATAACCATTCCTAACTTCACGCATTTGCAGATTCGTCTATAAATACAACGAAAAGACGTCGTCTTCTCCCGAATAAAGTAGTATACAAAATATCATATGCATATAAGCACTTTGAAGAATCCTATGTATTTTCTAGAATCTTTATAATATTAATAATTATTATGATAACAGTATAGCCATTTTTTCCTCTCGTTTAAGAATCGCAACTTGCACACAACCTTGCACTCACTCACATTTCGCATTTGCAATAATCAACATACCCACTAATTAGGAAACATAAAATAAAAGAAAAATGTTCCTTTTTGGGTAAACTACTGCAAACTCTTAGCTTATCACAAACAAATTTCTAAATCCAAATTTTGGTACTAAAAAAAGAAAAAAAAACATACTTTCGCTTTTCATTCGTAACGATCTTGTTCAATACTGCTATGTTTTTAAAAAAGAATTGGACAAGATTTTTCCACGTAAAAAAATCGTTCCGTGTATCAACATTTTTCTCAATGAACAAAAGTTGGAATTTAATAGATCCTTTGAAAAAAATAAATTCTTTTTTGTTGATTAAATAAAGTCAAAAATAAAAAAATAAACAACTTTTGTGTCTCGGAATAAAAAATTGATACTATTAAATTTAAGCCTGAATTCACTTCTATCTATGGAAAAAAATTCTGCAACATGATTTCAGGATAAAAAAATTAATTCGAAATATTCAAATCTGGAACAATTCGCTTGAAAAAATGTCTAAACTACGTCTTTAGATTAGAAAAACGTCTTGTCGTTTCCTTTACAGAAAATAGTCCTACAAACAAATTTCTTAATTCTCAAAAACTTTAATAATTAAAAACTTCAACAAAATTAGGAAATCTTTTTGTAAGGACGAATGCGAATGTCTTTTGGCGTGAAAAGGAAATGCTAATTTGTGCGAATATAGGAAAATTTACAACTATGGTACAAAAATGCCTATCGAAGTAGTATTACAACGAAATCATTAATTCTTAAGATAAAGGCACTTTCTACAGACGGAGTGGGAATAGCATTTTGCTTTTAACGAAATATCGCTTCTTTGGCAAATTAAAAATATAAAGCGTTTTTAATTTCTTCTCTTTAAATTTAATTTGAAAAACTGAAAGCTCTTATTTTAATTAAAAGCAAAATGTTTTGAAACTGCAAAATCTATTCATCATTCTTAGTTTTTTTTCGCACCCACTAATTAAATCTCAACAGACTAGAAATAGAGCAAAAAAATTAATCCTCTCATTAAATTGCTAATAAAAGATCAACTTTTTATATCTCTAATTCTGTTTGTCAATAAAAAAAATTTGCACCAACTCTAAGGCACGTAGCTTTCATTCTTTTAAATCAGAAAAAAGCTACTCTTTTCAGGTCACTTGGAAGATCTTAAGAAACAGTTCCTAATTTATTTTCGATTCAACATCGCTGATAAAATATAACTTATCACGTTTTTTTCTTTTATATTGACAGTAACGATCAACGAAATTTTTTATTCATACTTCGATTGATTGTTAATTATTATTCCAAATATAAATTTTCTGTCTTTCACAAGTTTCACTTTCGAGATTCACTTTGGTTTCTGGTGGCGGCTCGATTTTTCACACGAAAAATCTCTAATAAATAATTGTTTGAAAAAATCTATAATAAATAATTTCTTAATAATTTTGTGTATATATTCTTCTTCTGATCATTTTTTGCTGATTGAAATTGTCGGTTTACTTTCATTATTGGAATTTATTTTCTTAATTTTGAAGTTAAATTCAGGTCAGAAATTTGTGATCTTGAGCCGCCACAAAAGGCGAATGAAAACATTCAGGCGTTATTCTTGATCATCAGTCTTTCAAAAATTTCGTCAATTTTCACCAGGAAAATGAAAATGATAATTCAATCTAGTTTCGATTTTGGAATGGGGTCTATTTTAAAGGAGCTATTTATCAAAAATATAACTCACACAATTTTCAAAAAAGGAAGAAAATTATTCCAATATCTTCTGCTAATACATAAGAATAAACTCATAGTTCTAATTCCAAAACCGAAATAAAATAAAATAGCTTCTCAAAACCCTGGATTCGTTCTAAACTACACAACAACTTCTTCTGAGCCTTTAGAAACTTTTATTTCTGAATCCAGTACAATTCAAATTTCCCCTTCTTTTTTGTTTAATAAAATGAGAAAATATGACGTCAGAAGTCTCAACAATGTTTTAGAAAAATTGATGCTATTTCGGCCGAAGCAGAATAGATTAATTAACAATAAACAAGAAAGTACACAGGCATATTATTCAAAATATTCGGAACCTAGATATCTTCATTTTGACAGACTTTGCACAAAGTCCCCTCACGGCCTCAAAAGTTTCTCAACAAATCTCCTCAATCCTCAAAGTATTTCCACTTTGAAATTCACAATTAAAAATCTTCCTTTCTTTCCGTAGTTTTAAGAGACTAAAAATATATCTTTCATTGAGGGGTAAACCACTAGCAATTTTGATGAACGATTGAATTCAAGAATTCAAAGAATTTGAAAAAAATCAAACAATCGAAAAATTCAAAAGAATTTGGGTGAATTAAAAAAAGAGTCCAAAGAATTTACAAAAATTCAATTCAATTCAGAAGAATTAAGAGAGCTCAAACGAATTCCAAGAATTCACATTCATTCAAAGAATTCAGAAGAATTCTAGGAATTCAGGAGAATTCAAGGAATTTATAAGAATTCAAGAATACAAATAATTCAGAAGAATTCAAGAATTCTCAAATAATTCAGAAGAATTCAAAAGAATTAAAGAAATTCACTTGAATTCAGTAGAATTAAAATAAATGTAGAAAAGTTTCAGGTAATTCTAAAAAATTCAAGTGAATTGAAAGAATCCTGAGTATTATGAAAAATTTAATTTAGTTCAGCAGAAATGAAATGAATTCAGGAGGATCTAAAGAATTAATGAAAATTCCCGTGAATTCAAAAGAATCCAGAAGCATTCGGGTAAATTCATAAAAATTCAAGGGAGTTCAGAAAATTTCAAATGATTTAAAGGGATCCAAAGAATAACCAAGAAATCAATTGAATTCAGTTGAATTGAAGTAAATTTAGAAGAATTCAAGTGAATATAACTGAGATTGATAACTAATTGAATAAGTTACTGACTTTTGACTTTTCAATTACTAATTTTTGATTAATTCAAATTAATCGATTCAAAAGAATTCAAGTAAATTTAAGTGAATTCAAAAGCAAATCTACACTCGGATTCAGTAGTGGTTATCCCCTCAATGTTTTTATTCTCCAAATTAAAAGAATTTGAATTTCGCGGGTTAACCTCAAAATTGAAGTTCATTCCACACGGCTCTGACTGGCGCCAAACTCAAAATATATCAATCCTATTTTTAGTCTCTACCCGATTATCTAATCATTTTCAAATTGACGGAAAGTCTGGGAAGCTTCCGGATTCTGAAAGCGCCCCGGAGTGGGGAACCTCCCGGTTTTCGGACCCGAGTTTCACCGAGAAATAAGTCATCATAACTTCATTTCCCAGAGAACGATGTGCGCGTCGTTGCTATTAGGATCTTTAAAACTAATCTTCTGATTCTTATCATTCTGAGCATTCATCTGCCTCCAATTAACATAACCCCTGCCTCCCATCAGCGTCAAAACAGTCCTTTTTGGTTGATCCTGGATGGCAGCTTTTCCGCCTTTTTTCCCATTTCCTTTGTTCTTTTCATTCGTCGGAGTCGAAGTTGCCTTGACGTCCATCGGTGACTCCTTGCTCTCATTCCTCACTTCATAAGGACCATTTCTGCTCGCCGTGCTGCTATTCCTCGACAATTTCCCCGCCTTTAGACTCAAATTCTCCTCCGAACCCGAGGAAGTGTATAGAGAACTTGCATGTGAATCCACGGACCAATTCGAGAGATCCAACGACCTCGGTCTCGTGATTTTCATCTGGAGTCTGCGATCTAAGGTGCTAACTTTACTAGGAATCGCTGCAAGTTCTGGATCACTTCTTCTCATAGTTTCATAAACTGGATCGATCCCAGAATTATTTTCGTTCTCATAATCCTTTACGTACATCAATTCCCCGTAAAGTCCATAAACATCGCAATTTTCTCCAGAGCTCTGGGAGCTGGAAGTGGAGCTGGACAAAAATCCGCCGGTGCATCCCAAGCCGCGGGGGAGAGTTTTCGAACCTCGGAATTCGTTCTCCCGACTGCGAAGTTTTCGCCGAAGCATGACGGGACTTTCAGCGAGTTGGTGACGGAGTTTGACGACGTTGGAAGAGTCCAGAGGTTTCTCCTTTCGTTGGCTGGATTCAGGCGTTGAGCGATGAGCAGGTAGAGGTTCGTCAATTTCTTTTGGACAGACGAGACTCTTGGTGTTTTGAATCGCGAGGAGGAAAGTGATTGGTCCAAAATGGGCGTGATAGGATATATTGACACGACCAGAGATTATGGGAACTCCTTCGAGACGAGGTAGAGGAATCGTGAGACTTATGCCGACGTTCGTTCCGACCCACAGGAGACCTTTGCAAGCCATGAGGGAAGTTACGGAGACGGAGGTTTGATTGTTGTTTAGATTGTCACCACACGAATTCGAGGAGGCAGATTTCGTGACTCGGAGAACGTTTGAGGCGATGTTGATGTCCTGAAGATGTTTGAAGGTTTCCGTATGGTACAAGCAAACAGTACTCGAGTTCCTCAAGGCCACCCAAAGTCCAACTCCCGAATGCGCCATGAGTTTCACACTTCCGACGTGTTCGTGCTGAACGCTGAAATTCTTCGCGACTTCTCCAGTGAGTGCGTTCAGAACCCAGACTTTTTTGCCACAAGCTGCATAAACCGAGGAGTTAATGGGCATTAGACAAGAGGTTGGTTCATTTCCGAGTTGAACGATGAGAGGATCACGAAGATGCCAAGTTCCGTCAGCTTGTCTTCTGAACATAAGCAAAGATCCGGTTCCAAGAGCAACAAAGACGTTGTCGTAATGATACTTGATTTGAATCACAGGGCCGGCAACTGCGTAGCTTCCAAGTTCTTCGTGCTTTTCAGGCTCGGAGGCGTGGTAAATGATTATTTTTCTCGAATCGGTTCCCATCCAGACTAAATCGGAAGCGAGGTTTGAAGTCTCCCCGGGGATTCCTTTCACGAACTCCATTGCTGCGACTCTCGTTTCAAAAAGATCGAAGGTTGAGACTTGTTTGAGGGATGTTGAAGATGCGGTTGTTGATTGGTTGAAAATTGTCACGTGGCTAGAGACTCCGTCTCCAGTACAGATCCAGAGGTAATTTTGGTGCCTGCCTCGTCTTCTGGTCGGTCGGGGATTCTGGGTTGTATAGTAACAGCCGCAACGGACCTAAAAAAAATGAGAAAGAAGTGAGATTAAGAGATATTGACATCGCACGAGAAATTCGAGAAAATTGATGCACATTTTTACTTTCTATGTTTTTTTTTTAATGGATGAAAATGAAGTAGCCAGGGCCTATTTTACCTAGAATCTCATACACTTTCGATTTAAAAAAAAAACTTGAGAAATATTGAATCGCATCGGATATAATGACAAAAAACGAAAAACGTGCCAAAAGTGGTAAATATTTTTACATTTTCCGTTACGGTTTCTTGAAAAATAGATCAAATTGAAGCAACTATCGCTCATCTTGACAGACAGCGAAATATAAGGATAAATTTGTGCATGTTTGACATTTTCTATTTAACGGTTTTCTTTTTGAATGGATAGTATTAAATCAACCGTAGCTCATCTTAACCAGAATTTCATAAGCTTAACTGCAAAAAGAAAAATGAAAAATGTTGAATTATTTAGAAGATACTGACAGAGGACGAAAATTCTGGGCAAATTTGTACATACTTTTACACTTTCTGCTATGGTTTTTTTTTTGAAGGATGAAATTAAATGAGCCACAGCTCATCTTTATCAGTATTTCATAAACTTTGGAACTAAAAAAAATAAACCTGAAAAAAGTTGAATCATTCACAAGATATTAACAAAAAAACAAAAAATGCTTGAAAATCGATGCACATTTTTATACTTTCTGCTATTTTTTTTTTTTTTTTTTTTTTTAATTAAATGAAATCAATCATAATCCATCTTGACTAAAATCTCATAACCTTTCGAACTAAAAAAAGAAAGATGAAAAATGTTGAGATGCTTCAAAAATATTGACAAAAAATGAGAAATCCGCTAAAATTGGTGTATATTTTTACATTTTCTGTTATGATTTTTTGCAAAATAAATTAAATTTAATCCATCATAGACCATCTTAACCAGAATTTCAAAAGCCTTCGAACCAAAAAAAAAAAAAAAAAAAGAAACGGGAAAAATGTTAAACCGTTTCGGAAATATTGACAAAAAATGAAAAACGCGCTAAAATTGGTGAATATTTTTACACTTT
>JAUMHM010000001.1:16969037-16980643 GCA_032362435.1 Melikaiella ostensackeni | reverse complement strand
CTTCCGTAGTCACAAAGCGGGCAGTTCGAACACTCGCATGCATATTTCTCATGTATGCTTAAATACACTCGGACAATTCTCATTTCATTAATTAGGCTTCACTATTAAAAGAGGTCCATTCATTATGATAACAAAAATCTACATTTGGACAAAATAACAAAATCGTTAAATTTTCAAGCCGAAGAGATGAATTTTTCCGAAGACACTTGAATTTTCAACAAAGAGTTCATTTACAATCAAGAAAGAGGAATTTACAACTAAGAGAGAGGAATTTTCACTCTTTCAACCAAATAGTTGAATTTTCAATTAAAGAAGATAAATTTTCAACTAAAGAAGATAAATTTTCAACCAAAAATGCAATTGTTAAATTTTTAACCAGTTCAATTTTAATTTTCTACCCAAAAAGACGATTTTTAAACAAAATACATGAATTTTCAATCAAAAATAAAATAATTAAATTTTCAGATAACAAAATTAATTTTCCACCAAATAAAAAAAAAAACGAATTTTCAATAGAATGGTTAAATTTTCAACCAAAAAAATGAATCTTCTACCCAGAAGTTTCTACAAAATACAAGAATTTTCAACAAAATTGTTGAATTTTCAACCAAAAAGATGATTTCTTAAGCCTTAAAATTAATTTTCTACCAAAAAAGACGAATTATCAACAAAATACATGAAGCTTCAACCAAATAATTGAAGTTTCAACTAAAAAAAATGAA
Source organism: Melikaiella ostensackeni (assembly GCA_032362435.1). NCBI lineage: Eukaryota > Metazoa > Arthropoda > Insecta > Hymenoptera > Cynipidae > Melikaiella > Melikaiella ostensackeni. The sequence goes on along the minus strand of JAUMHM010000001.1, from coordinate 16,979,921 downwards.
TTTACAACCAGACATAGAAACGAATTTTCAACACAATAGTTAAATTTCATTAAAAAAAAAATATTTTTCAACCAAGAAGTTTCATTTTTAACCAAAAAAGATTAACTTTCTAATAAAAAAAAAAAAGTTTAAAACCAAAAAGGATGAATTTTTAATCAAGAAGATTAACCTTCTACTAAAAAAGACGACTTTTCAACAAAATACGTAAATTTTCAACTAAAAAGATAAATTTTCAACCAAAAATGAAATAGTTACATTTTCGATTAAAAAAATTAACTTTCAAACATAAATGAAACGAATTTTCAACACAATAGTTGAATTTGCAACCAATGACATGAATTCTCAACCAAAAAAGACGAATCTTCACGAAAAAAGTTGAATTATCAACCAAAGCAGATTAATCTTCATCTAAACAGTTGCATTTTTAAACAAAAGGGATGAATGTTCAACTAAGAAAATTAAGTTTCTACCAAAAAATACGATTTTTCAAAAAAATACATAAGTTTTCAATCTAATAGATGAATTTTCAACTAGAAAAAAATCAATTTTCAATTAAAAATATCATTTTTTAACCAAAAACGGAATAGTTACATTTTCAGTTAAAAAAAAATCCTCAACCAAAGAAAAACGAATTCCTAACGAAATTTTGTTGAAAAATCGTTTTTTGATTGAAATATCAATTATCACATTTACCGTTGAGAATTCATCTTTATTCGTGGAAAATTAATTTTTCTCAATTGAAAATTTAACTATTCCACTTTTGGCTGAAAATTTCAACTTTTTTAGTTGAAAATTCGTCTTTTTTTGGTACAAAATTAGCTTCAAAATTGAACTATTTTCTTGAAAATTCGTTTCTTTTTTTAAGTAGAAAATTAATCTTCTCGGTTTAAAATGCAACAGTTTGTTTGAAAATTAATTTCTTTTGGTTGAGGATTTAACTATTTTGTTGAAAATTTAACTAATTGGTTGAAAATTGAACTACTTTGTTGAAAACTCATTTTTTTTTGGTTGTGAATTCATAACTTAAGTTGAGAATTCGTCTCTTTCATTAGAAATTTAACTATTACGTTGAAAATTCGTTTTCTTTTGGTTCGAAGTTAATTTTTTCAACTGAAAATTTAACTATTTCATTTTTCGTTGAAAATAATTCTATTTTAGTTGAGGGCTCAATTATTTTGTCGAAAATTCAAGTACTTGGTTGAAAATTGTACTACTGCGGCAAAAATTCATTTTTTAAAATGTAGATTCATCATTTTAGTTGAAAATTCATCTTTCTGGTTGAGAATTCATCTTTTTTGCTTCAAAATTGAATTATTTTGTTCAAAATTTTACAATTTTGAGAAAAAATCATTCTATTTGGTTTAAAATTCAACTGTTTTGTTGAAAATTCGTCTTTTTGGGTTGAAAATATAACTGTTTTGGTAGAAAATTCAATTATTGGGATGAAAAAGAACTTTTTTGTTGAAAATTCATATTTGCGGGTTAAAAAGTCAACTGTTTTAAATTCATTTTTGGTTGAAAGTTGAACTAGTTTGATAAAAATTCATTTTTTTTTGGTTGAAGATTCATCATTTTAGTTGGAAATTGATCTCTTTCGTTGAAAATTTCTCTTTTTTAGTTGAAGATTCATATTTTTTGGTAGAAAATTAACCTTCTTGGTTGAAAATTCATCGGTTTGGTTGAAAAGTGAACTATTTAGTTGCAAATTCGTTTATTTTTTTTTTTGGTCAAATTTCAATTTTTTTAAAATGAAAATTCAATTTTCCATTTTTGGTTGAAAATTTATATATTTTTTCCGTTGAAAATGCAACTGTTTGGTTTAAAAAATTTATCTTCTTTAGATGAAAATTCAACTATATGGTTGAAAATTGACGTATTTTGTTGAAAACTCGTCTTTTTGATAGACAATGAATATTCTTCTATGAAAATTCATATTTTTTAGTTGTGAATTTAATGACTAGGTTGAAAGTTAAACTCTTTTATTAAAAATTCATTTTTTTAGTTGATGATTCATCATTTTAGTTGAAAATTCATCTTTATGGTTGAAAATTTACCTGGTTTCTTGAAAATTCATTTTTCTTGTTGAGAATTAAGTTTTTAAATGAAAATTCAACTATGCCGTTTTTGTTTGAAAATTCATCTTGTAATGTTGTAGAAATATTATTTCAGTCATAACTAACCAAACAAAGGAGAGAAAAAGAGACCAGGGTGTTCCAGCTTGTAAACTTGAAGAAGAAACTAGAAAAATGTTGAACCGTTTAGCAGATACTGACCAAAAAACGAAAAATGCGCGAAAATTGATGCAGTTGTTCATACTTTCTGCTATGGTTTTTTGAAAAATGGATGAAATTGAACCAACCAGGATTCATTTTACCTAGAATTTCATAAGCTTTCAAAATATTGATGTATTTCAAAGACATAGTTATTTTCTGCAAATACATTACACTTCAAAGTTTTCCGCGCATTATATGCTTCAAAGAAATCGTCTTTTCCACCTCGTAGGAAATGGGTTCGGTGTACGGAAAATTCCGTAACTCTACACAGTACGTCTAAAATAAATGTTTTAAATATTCTACATCCACTAGAGGAACAATTGCGGCACTGGGAAAATGTTGTTCAAGATTGACTAGGTTCCAAAAGTATTTTAAGTGGAGGAGTCGTTGAACCTGTGGAAGAAATGCATCGTTTGTACTGTTTGCACCTTCTCTGTTAAATTGTTCGAGACAAGAGAGTATTGCAGGAAGCACGATTAAAAGCGTTACAAGGCCGAAGAGTTTCTCGCAAAGAAAAAAGAAAAAAAAGGCGTTCGTCCAAGTTTAAAGATACGCATCTCGTCGAGCAGAGTTAAGCTCGATCTTTTCAACCTCGAGTCTCGAAAAATTTCGAGGCCAGGAAAAAAATCGAGAAGTCACCTTCGACACGAATCATCCTTTTAATTTTTTCTCGCATTTTCTTTATACAATTTATATAATTTATACAATTTAATTGTTTAGACTCATCTTGCAGTAGTCTTGCAGAGACTTCAATGACGCTGCGGATAAGTAACACTATACAAATTTTTGGTTCATCGCGAGTACCTTTGAGAAAAAGTGTTTTTTAGACTAATTTTTGGTCACTGAAAAAGAAAATGACACGGTTTTATTTTTCCAAAGAAGCGTCTTCGAGATATTTGCAAAAAAATGTATTTTTTCAGTTACTGGCAGAAATATCGAGAACGGTTGATCCAATTAACACGAACATCATTCGAAAGGTATGTTTTTCTTCTTTCCGAGGATATACTGTTTGTGTCAATCGGATTAAAATTTATTGGGATATAGGCGATGAAATTTGAAAAAATGGAACAACTAAAAGTGAGTGATTTTCAAATAAGGTTGGAAAATCCACTTTTTTTTTTACTTTCATTGCCTGTAACCAAAAAAATTTTAATCCGATCGACACAGACAGTATATAGTCGGAAAGTGGAAGATCATACCTTTCGAATGAAACACAGTTTATGTTAATTGGACCAACCGTTATCAAGATTTATGCCAGTAACTGAAAAAACACGTTTTTTGCAAATATCTCGAAAACGCTTCTTTGGAAAAATAAATGAATGTCATTTTCTTTTCCAGCGACCTACAATTAGTAAAAAAAAAAACCTTTTTTCTCCTGGTAAATTTTTCGTGTAAACTAGTGTAATTGGTCTTAGAATAAGGAAGACATTCTCTAAGGTCAAAGTCAAAGCCTTTTATTTAAAAAAATTCTACTATAATTCAGGAAACAAAAGAAGAGTTCACAACCGCGAAAATCAGTGCATATCACAGTTGATCAATTGATCCATTGATCAATTTGATCCCGTAATTGGATCAAAATAATATGCAACGCTTTTAGGGGCCGTCTATAAACTTAAAACTACGTTAACAATTTTTGGCTACTTTTGACCCCCCCCCCCTCCTCCGAAAGTAACGTAGCCGTTGGCTAAACACAGATTTCACGTTTACTCTGCGTTTTTTCACCGTTTCTAATGAGTTTAGTTGCCAATAAGCCTACGTGACCAAAAACGGTTTGCTACCAAAAGAGATGAATTTTCAACCCAAAAAGACGAATTTTCAACAAAAATGAAGTAACTCCTAACCAAACAGTTGCACTAACAACCAAATAGTTGAATTTTCCAGACAAAAAAATGAATTTTTTCGAAGACAGTTGAATTTTCAAGAAAAAAAGCTAATTTTTAACCAAGGAAGATGAATTTTCAGCCAAGAAAAATAACTTTTCTATCATAAAAGAGGAATTTTCAGTCTAAAATGACGAATTTTTAAACAAAAGAGTTTAAAATTCAACCAAAATTTTATTTTAGACATTTTAAACATTTTAAAACCAAAAGCATTTTAAACCAAATAGTTGAATTTTCGAGCTAAAAGACGAATACTTTAGAAGGCAGTTGAATATTCAACCAGTAATATTAAATTTTCAACAAAAAAGTTCATTTTCAACCAAGAAAGATAAATTTTTACTCTGAAAGGTGAATTTTCATCCAAAAGACGAATTTTTAACCAAATGTGTAGTTGAATTTTCAACTAAAAACCACAAGTTTTGAACCAAAAATGGAATAGTTAAATTTTTAGTTCAAGAAATTACTATTCAACAAAAAAAAACGAGTACTTAACTAGTTTAATAAAACGAAGAAAGAGAAATTTTCAACAAAATACTTTAATTCTCAACAAAATAAATAGATTTTCAACAAAGAAGATTAACTTTCTACCAAAGGAAGGATTTTCGACAAAATACATGGATTTTCAACCAAATCGTTGAATTTTCAACTAAAAACGTAAGTTTTCTATCAAAAATGGAACAGTTGACTTTTAAAAGTTTTAAACGATTAAACATTTAAAAAATTAATGTTTCACGAATAAAAAACGAATTTTCAACTAGTTGGATTCAAGCAAAAAAAAAAAAAATTTCAAACAAAATAGTTGAATCCTTAGCCAAGTAGATGTTTTCAACAAACAAGATTAATTTTCTACAAAAGACGAATTTTCAACGAAATAGTTAAATTTTCAACCAAAGTGATGACGTTTCAACTAAAATGATGAATCTTCAACAAACAAACAAAAATAATTTTCAACAAAATAGTTGAACTTTTAACTAAAAATGATAAATTTTCAACCCAAAATGAAACAAATGTTCAATATAATAGTTGAATTTTCAACCAAAGAGATGAATCTCAAACCAAAAAAATGAGTTTTTAACAAAGTAATTCAGCTTTCAACCAAGCAGTTGATTGTTTAAACAAAAAAAGATGAACCCAAAAAAAAAAATAATTTTCAAAACAATAGTTGAATCCACAATCAAAACAAATTATTTTCGACCATAAAGTTGCATTTTTAACCAGAGGATGTATTTTCAACCAATAAGATTTACCTTCTACCAAAAAAGACGATTTTTTAACAACAAAAAAGTTAATTTTCAACCAAATTGTTCAATTTTCTACCAAATTGTTTAATTTTATGTCAAAATTAATCTTCTACAAATCTGTTGAAATTTCAACCCGAAAATATGAATTTTCAACAAAAAAGTTAATTTACAACCAAAAAAATGAATTTTTTACAAAGTAGTTCCACTTTAAACCACGTAGAGGAATTTTCAGCCAAAAAGATGAATTCTCAACGAAACATGTAATAGTTGATATTTCAACCAAAAAAGTTGATAATTTACAATCAAAAACAGTTGAATTCAACCACAAAAGACTAGCTTTACAGAAAAATTGTTGAATCTACAACCAAAAACGAGTAATTATCAACCAAATAGTTGCATTTTTAACCAAAAAGATGAAATTTCAACCAAGAAGATTAACTGTCTACCAAAAAGACGAATTTTCAACCAAATAGATGAATGTTTTTTGAACCAAGAAGATTCATTTTCTACCAAAAACGAAGGATTATCCACAAAACACATGAATTTTCAGCCAAATATTTGAATTTTCGTTTTAAAAAATTAATTTTTAATCAGAAATGAAACAAACTTTTATCCAAAGAGATGAATTCTCAACTGAAAAAATGAATTTTTAACAAAGTAGTTAATTTCAGCTGAGCATGTAGTTGAATTTTTGACAAAAATTATGACTTTTTAACAAAATAGTTGCGTTTTCAACAAATTAATTAAATTTTCAACCAAACAGTAGAATTTTTAGCCAAACGAGATGAATTTCGAATCCAACAGAAACTAATAAGAAAATCCAACCGTTTTTCATTGAAAGTTATTCCTTTTTCATTTAAAAGTCTACTATTTGGTTGAAAATTTGAGTCTTTTTTAAAATTTGTTAAAAGAAAAAAATTAATTTTCTTAATTAAAAATATAACTAATCCATTTTTGGCTGAAAATTGATAGTTTTTAGTTGAAAATTCAACTATTAAGTTGACAATTCATGTGTTTTATTGTAAATTCGTCTTCTTTGCTACAAACTCAATCTTCTCGATTGAAAATTAAACTACCTGGTTGAAAGTTGAACTACTTTGTTGAGAAAATCATTTTATTAGTTAAAGATCCATCACTTTGGTTGGAAATTTAATATTCTGTTGAAAATTCGTTTTTTTTTTGTTGAAAGTTGATTGTTCTTAGTTGAAAATTCAACTATTTGGTTAAAAATTAATTCTCTGGCTGAAAATGAACTTTTTGGTTGAAAATTCAACTGTCTTGTAGCAAATTCACATTCGTGGCCTGAAAATTCGACTGTTTCGTTAAAAATTCGTCGTTTTGGGTAGAAAATTCTATTATTTTTATAGAAAACTCAACTGTGTGGTTGAAAATTAACTTTTGGATTGAAAATTAACATTTTCGGGTAAAAAATTCAAATGTTCTTTGTTGAAAATGCATTTTTTTGTTGAAGATTTATCATTATATTTTCTTTGTTAAAAATGCATTGTTTTGTTGAAGATTCATCATTTTAGTTGAAAATTCAACTATTTTGTTGAAAATTTTATTATTTTGTTGAACATCATTTGGTTGAAAATTTATCTCTTTTGGTAGAAGATTAATCATTTTTACAAGAAACGGCGAATAGAAAATAACAATAAAATAATGCATAAAATATAAATAAGTCTTATGTACAAAATTTATAAAAAGTGTTTGAATTGAATAATTATTAATCATGGTGAAAATTCTAAACTTTGGCGCTTTTATTGGCATCTGTAATAACCTAACAAGGTTATGTTTGTTCTGGCTCAGTTTATTCGACATTAAAACAGTTTTAACGCACTTTTTTTAAAAGTAAGACGTAGTTTTTGAAATAAAAAGGCCCTTTTTGAATGTAAATCAGACATTTTCCATCTATAAATATTATAAATATAGCTAAAAATGGTATAGTTTCAGAAGTATCATTGACATTGAAACTTTCGCAGAAAGTTTCAAAAAGTATAAATTTTTGACACGGCATATTGCTACTTCAATGAAGCTGGATAAATAATCCGTCTTAGAATAAGAAAGACATTCTCTAAGGTCAAAGTCAAAGCCTTTCATTAAATAAAGAGAAAAAATTCTACAACATAATTCAGGAAACAAAAGAGTTCACAAGCGCGAAAATCGGTGCATATTTCTACACTTTCTTCTATGATTTTTTGAAAAATGGATAAAACTGAAGCATGCGGTTGCCATTTTACTCTAAATTTCATAGGCTTTCAGAATATTTTCGCATTTCAGCGACATATACATTTTCTGAAAACATATCGAACTTCAAAGTTTCGCGCGTATCATATGTTTCTCGAAAATCGTATTTCCGTTTCGATTTTGACAGTTTTGTCAAGTATGGTTGTGAATGAAATTTTCCAAATGAAACTAGGTTGGCAAGGAGATGATAAATCATTAGCATCCGATTGAAGAGAGCATATTAAATGTAATTCCCGAGAAGGCGATAACATCAGCTTTACTTCGAATCAGCATGTTTTTCAGAGTCTATCAAGTGCAACGTTTCCTCTCATTACACCCAGCACCACACGAATACATACAAAAGTTACTTCACTTGAGTACTTTATCCGACACTATTGGCACTCAAACATGCAGAATATACATACATAGAGTCAAATATAGTTGTATCCAGTGGCAAGAATTAATTACCGTAAATGCGTCATACGCTTCACTATAAAAGAGCGTAGCAAAGCTTTATTATATACGTAGTTCTTCTATGTATCTTTTTACTCCCTCTCTAGTTGGGAAAATAATGCGCGTTAAAAAGAATATAAGAACCGATTGCCGTCTCGTATAGGACTGGCTCATAATGGGCTCACACGCTTGATCTCGAACCCCAGCGTCGAAACACTTTGATCTCGTTGAGGTCGTTGCTAAAGTGAGTACCAACTCCCCTCGGAGATCATCACACTTGCAATTCTTTCACAAACAGATTTATATAAAATAAACTATACTTTTAAATCTTACATCAATTCTTTTTATGGATCTACTTTTCAGTCACTTTTAGTTAAATTCATTCCATCAAGGTTCCTAAACGTTGTTATAGCACATGTGAACAAAATTACTTGTCGTGCATTCAAACTTCAATTTCAAAGTGTTCTAATTCAGGAAAAAGTTCATAGAAAATATCAGCAAACCAGAAGGAAGCAAGGAGTTCCGGATATCAAATTAAAAAAAGAAACTTGAAAAATATTCAACAGTTTAGAAGATATTGACAAAAAATGCAAAATGAGCGTTTTGTGCATATTTTTACACTTCGTGCTATGGTTTTTGGAAAAATAGACGAAATGGTAAAAACCACGGTTCATTTAACGCAGAATTTAGCAATATTTTAAAATCATCTGGGATTTTAACGAAATTTTTATTTTTTGCAAACACAGTAAACCCTGAGGTATCAAAAGTGCTGCAGCTCGATTCAATCTTCCTTTTAATATTAAAAAGATCCAATCTAGTGAATCACGTGACGTTGTTATTTTGCAAATAGACGGAAAGAAGAAATTTTCTACTTGAATTAACTTGAAATGCTTCAAATTCCTGAAATTTTAAGTAAAAGTTATTGCATTTTCAACAAAATAGATGAATTTTCAACCAATAAAATTAATTTCCTACCAAAAAGACGAATTTTCAACAAAATACATAAATTTTCACCAATTAGTTGAATTTTCAACTAATAGATATAAACTTTCAACCAAAAAATTAATTTTTTACAAAACAATTATATTTTTAACCAAAAAGATAACTTTTTAACCAAAAAAGATTGTAATTTTCTATATAAAATAATTTAATTCAACAAAGAAAGACGAATTATCAACAAAATAGTCGAATATTCAACTAAAATAGATTAATTTTTTATCAAAAAGGAGGATTTTTCAAACAAAATCAATTTTCCACCACAAAAATGAATTTTCAACCAAGAACATTAATTTTCTACAAAAAAAGATGACTTTTCAACAAAATATATGAATTTTCAAACAAATCGTTGAACTTTCAACAAAAAAACGACTCTTCAACAAAATACATAAATTTTAAACCAAATACTTGAATTTTTGATTAAAAGATAAATTTTCGATGAACGAAGATGAAGAAATTTTCAACCAAAAAAGATGAATTTTCAACAAAAAATGTAACAGTTGATACTTCAACCAAAACGTATTTTTATTTTAAACCTAAAACAGTTGAATTAAACCACAAAAAACGAATTTTCAATAAAATAGTTGAATCCTCTTCTAAAAACAAATAATTTTCAACCAAACATTTGCATTTTTGACAAAAAGACCGAAATTTCAACAATCTTCATACATTTTTAACCAAATAGTTGAATTTTGAACTAAAAAAAATTAATTTTCAACCAAAAATAGAAAAGGAGATAAGTTTTCAGTAAAAAAATTAATTTTCAAGCAAAAAAAAAAAAAGAATTTTCAGCAAAATATTTTAATTTTCTGCCAAGGAAATGAACATTCAACTAAAATGATGAATCTTCGATCAAACAAATGAATTGTTAGCAAAGTAGTTCAGCTTTCAATCAAGTAGTTGAATTTTCAAGCGAAAAAAATGAATTCTCAACGAAAAACGTAATATTTGATATTTCAACTAAAAAATATATTAATTTTAATCAAAAAATCCATAACTGAAACAGACTAATTATGTTTCATTTTTAAGTAAAATGGTTAATTTTCTATAAAAAAAGACGAATTTTCAAACAAAGAAATTTACTTTTAACTAAAATGATGAATCTGTGACCAACAAAATGAATTTTGAAAAAAGTAGTTTAACTTTCAACCAAGTAGTTGAATTTTCAAGTAAAAAACAGGAATTCTCAATGAAAAATGTAATAGTTGATATTTCAACTAAAAAATATGTTAATTTTGAATCAAAAACAGTTAAATTAAAACAAAAAAGACGAATTTTCAACAAAATAGTTGAATGCTCGTCCAAAACAGGTTAATTTTCTACCAAACAGTTGTATTTTTAGACAAAAAGGGTGAAATTTCTACCAAAAGAGATTAATTTTCAAACTAAAAACGCGAATTTTAAACAAAATAGTTAAATTTTACACCAAAAATATTTCAATTAGGAAAAAAAAAATTTCAATCAAATTGTCGAATTTTCAAACACACAGTTGAATTTTAAAAAGAAAAAAAAAACAATCAAGTTTTTAACGAAATAATAAAATTTTGAACAAAAAAGACGAATTCTCAACGAAAAATATCATAGTAGACTTTTCAACGAAAAATAATTCACTTTCAAAGAAAAATAGTTGGATTTTGTTATTAGGCTCTATTAATTCACTTCGCATATGGGTGGAAAACCGAGAAAAAGGGGAATAAGAGAAAGACTGTGAAGCTTACGATAAATAAATAGGAATTTTCATTACTTATAGACTAAAGAATAATAGTTCAAATAAACATTGATGTTCATTTTTAATACTTGGCAGAGCGACTCTGC
>JAUMHM010000001.1:16932722-16950550 GCA_032362435.1 Melikaiella ostensackeni | reverse complement strand
GAGGTTTGGGTGACGTTAGAAGTTACTTTCCTGTATTGGACTATAAATCTCTATGGCTCTGGAAATTATTATTTTTTATTTCTAACAAGGAGATGATCAGCGTTGGGATTTTTTTTTTAATTTCATAAATTCCTCACCAACATAAGAGTCCATTGGATTACTATTAATTTTCCAAAACATTATTTGCCAATGGCGACTCGTATTTGAGGAAATTGACTTAAAAAAATAAATTATTAATTGAAATGCTTCTTTATTAAATTTTCAAGTAAAAATATGTAAATGTAACATTTTTAATACAAAATTCGCTTTTATCTTGAGTTTTTAACTGGAATTGAATAAAATTAATTTTTCAGCAGCAAAAATCTGTAAATTCCCTCAACATTTTTAAAACCGCTTGAAATTTCATTGAAATCCATAAAAAAATTTGAAATCTGTTAAAATCCATAGATATCCCTTGGAATCTTTTAACCCCTTTTGAATTTATTTGAAATCTTCGAAACAGTTAAAAATCTGTATAAATAATTTAAAATCCGTTGAAAATAAAATAAATTAAATTTATTCCCTAAAGTTCTCTAGAAATCCCTTGAAATTTTTAAGATCTCCTAAAAAGTTTTCTTTTGTATAAAGAGATACAGGTAGACACAATTAATCACAATATTTTTACATAGTTTTTAAAATGCTTACATTATAGACAGCTTCAAATTAGAAAAACAGAAAATGTTTTAAATCGATTAATATAAAATTAAAATTTTCATAATTAGACCATTTTTCAAGGTTAAACCTATAAAATTGACCAGTTTCTAAGTTATCAATTGTAAATATAAGTTCTTAAAATATGAATAATTTTATATAAAAGATTTTAACAACGTAACTACTTGAAAATTCAACAATATTTGACTGTAGAAGAAAAGCTAAATGATTGTCAAACTGAAACCTTTTAATTTTACGATTTTAAATTGTAATCATAATTTTAAGTAGTTTCCAATTACCATCCACCAAAAATTAAAAAATTTAGAGCATTTTTAAAAATTGTTATCAAAAAACTGAAAATATTGAAATCTTACGAGATTTTTGAAAATTTGGCATATTATGTAGATTACGAAAAAAAAAATTGTTGCGATTTTTGCAAAACTGAGACTTACGAATTTTTTATCTTTATTTAACTCAGGGTCTGGTAATTTTTATTTTCAAAGTTTTCTATTTTTTTGCGTAAATTTTGAGTGCGATAAGTTTCTATATGCTCAAAATTCTTTTAGGATAGATTGTGAAGCTTTTAGAAATTACTTTAGTTGTTAATTCCCCTTTATGATTGAAAATTTTATTATTTGGTTGGAAGTTTAATTATTTTGTTGAAAATTCAACAAAACTGTTAAAAAGTCATCCTTTTTGGCTTAAAATTCGTCATTTTGGTTTGTAAATTCGACTATTTCGGTAAAAATTGAAATTTTCGAGTTGAAAATTCAAGTGTTTTGTAGGAAATTAAAAATTAATCTGTTTTGATTCAGCAGTCAACTATGTATTTTGTGGAAAAGTCGTCTTTTTTGGTTGAATTCAACTTTTATTGGTTTAAAAATAAAATCTTTTTTTGTTGAAATATTAACTAACCTTTTTGTTGAAAATTCACATTTTCGGGTTGGAAATTCAACACTTTTGTTGAAATTTCGTCTTTTTGATCTGAGAATTGCTGTCGCGGGACGGTAAAGCAGAGAATGAGTTTAAAAACCTATTTTTTTATTCAAGGGAATAAAAATTTCAGGACCACGACCAAAATTTAATGACTTTTCCAAGTGTTCCCAAGTAAAAAAAAAAATCAAGGACTTTTCCAGGTTTTCAAGGATTTCCAAGACTCTAGACACCCTGATTAAACTGAAATCCTGCACTTTTTTTTCAATTTCTCAATTTTCCAAGCTCCTTCCAAATTATTCTATGAAAAAATATAAAATAAATTTGCCTTAAAAATACAACGATGCAAGAATTAGGCATTCAAAATTGAATTATTTTGAATTTGAAAATGTTCTAAACGGAACATTTCAAACTCAAGGCCTCTCAAATAATAATTTTTTTAAGGTGATTGAATTGTGCAATTTAAACTTAGAATCATAGTAAAATTGTTTTATAATTGTATACTAATAATTGGCAATAAAATGTTTCCCGCGCGCAGTAGCGCACGCATAATATTGCTAGTTTCATAAATAACTGAACCCTTCTGAATTTTATTTCTAATTCTAAGAAGAGAAACAAATTCCCGATAAAAAATTCAAGACTATCGGATCTGACACTGCTTTGTTGGATGTTTCCATTATCTCGGTCGTTTCTTGATCTTGGACCAGAGACGCTTCTGACATCTGAGTCTGAGGTTATCGGTCGTTGAGCATTGAGTCTTTGAATACTTAACCCCCTCTTTATCGGTCAAATAAGTAGCGGGAAATAAAAAGGGAATGAGGCTGAAAATGCCTTCGTTAAAACAGAGGTTAAAACTTTAAAAGGAAGCCAGACAAGAGAGGATCAATGTCACTCTCATTTCAAGATTATCGCTCAAAGGAAACACAAAAGCTTCGACAAGAAGCCTTTCTTATAAAACAAAACTTCCATCTTTCTAAAATAGCCCTGAGCCCAACTTAAAATAAATAAATAAGTAAATAAATAAAAATTTTGTTGATAAATTAAAGGAATTATCAACTTTCAAACCCCAGCATTTTCAAACATTGAAATTTAAGGCCTTCCAATCTACAATAATAAAGTACGTGGCTTCCTATTGTTGTCCTTCTGTTCGGTTCAACATGAAGATGCTAGGGTTTCAAATTTTTTTGTTTTGATATTTGTTTCTTACTGAGCGATGAAATAAAAAATTTAATTTAAACAAAATTAATTTCCACAATCATAGATAGCTCTGTGAAGGAAAATAAAGGAAAGACAGTGACCTTTTTTATTAGTTTCAATTAATAAAAAATCGAGTTTTCCTTTCATTATTCCTAACAAAAAAATCTGTAGAGATTAATTTTAGCACTTTTTATACTTTTTCAACTAACTTTGAAGTATGCTGAAGTCAGGAATTTTCAAACCAAAAAGACGAACTTTCAACAAAACAGTTGAATTTTTAATAAAAAAGGATGACTTTTTTACAAAATTGTTAAATGTTCAACGAAATAAATAAATATAATTCAAATTGTTAAATTTTCAACCAAGAAAGCATATCTTTTTACCAAAGAAGACGAATTTTCAACAAAATACATGAATTTTGAACCAAACAGTTGAATTTGCATCTAAGCAAGACACATTTTTAGTCAAAAGAATTACTTCTCAGCCAAATAAAAACTAATTTTCAACAAACAAAAAAAAAGAATTTTAACAAAGTAGTTTAACTTTCAACCAAGTAGTTAAATTTTCAATCAGAAAAGATGAATTCTCTACGTAAAATGTAATAGTTTATATTTCAACCGAAACAGCTTTTATTTTAAATCAAAAGCAGTTGAATTCAACCAAAAAAGACGAATTCTCAACAAAATTGTTGAATCCTCAACCAACAGAGATTAATTTTTTCAACCAAATAGTTGGATTTTTAACCAAAAAGACGAATTTTCAATAAAACATATAAATTTTCAAGCAAATAGTTAAATTTTCAGCCTAGGGGATTAGTTTTTTACCAAAAAGACGAATTTTCAACAAAATACATGAATTTTCAACCGAATAGTTGAATTTTTAACTAAAAAAGATAAATTTTCAACCAAGAAGGATTCTTCAGTCAAGCAAGAAGATAAATTTCAACCAAAACGTTGAATTTTCAAGCCAAAAAATGAATTTTCTACAAAACAGTTGAATTTTCTTCCGAAAATATGAATTTTCAACAAAAAAGTTAATTTTCTACCAAATAGTTAAATTTTCTACCAAAACAGTTGAATCCTTATATAAAGTAGATTAATTTTCAAACAAACTGTTGAATTTTCAACCAAGACTTATTTTTCAGTCAAGAAAGAAAAAAAAATTCAACCAAACTGTTGAAGTTTTAAGCCAATATGACGAATTTTCCACATTATTTCCTTCAATAATTTTCAATTATTTATTTCAATGCTCATTATCCTATAACCGTTTTTTATATAATGATTTATTAACTGTTGAAAAATTAATTTTTAACTTTCTTCGATTTTTAACAATTAGAAAATTCAGCCATTGAAAATTCAATAAAAAAGTGAATTTTGTATTAAAATTGTTATATTTGCATAATTTTACACGAGAATTTCATACATAAACATTTTAATCCATAAAAAATTTTTTTTTAATCTAGGTGGAACTCACATTTAAAGCAATGTTATACGCGTCCTATAACGCGCGCATATTAAGCTAGTTCAAGAAATAATTATTCAATTGATAATAAATGAATATTATTTAAAATTAAATTTGAAAAATTGAATTTTTAAGATTTTAAATTGCAAGCCTTAAAAAATTCAGTTTTTAATAATAATATAATAATTAATAAAATTCTGACTCCCAATTCCCAAAATCCATTCGATTAATTCAAAGCATTTTTTAAAAACTCACCGTTTTTTTGCTTCTCCGAGTTGCTTCCCAATGCCTGAAGTTTCTTCCAGCCTTTTTTCCAGATCATCGCAGCCTTTGTTTTCCTCTGATTCGCCTCGTGATTATTTCTTTGATTCACGACTCCTCTTCTCAAAGATCCAAGTCCAGATCTGAGAGAAGAAAAAGAAATCTGTACTAAATCTCGATATTTCGATTTTTTATTAAGGGTGTTAGAACCAGGCCCTACACTCAAAACTGAATTGCCGCATTTTACTCCATGAATACTAGAATTACATCTTTGTCAGATAATTAGGGCCTACTCCTGTTTTGAATCAAGTCTGTATTCGGAGTGAAAAATTGGCTAATTTCAATACTTTTTCTGTAAAACTGTATCGAAATTAAACATTTTTCAGTCCGAATACAGACTTGATTCAAAACAGGATTTAATTATCTAACAAAGATGTAATTCTAATACTTATTGAGTAAAATAAGGCACTTCAAATTTGAGGTTAGAGTCTGATTCCAAAGTCTGGTTCCAAGTTATATTTTTTTATTGAATCAAGACTTTTTGTGATTAAATGAATTTTAAAAAACCTGTAACTAGCACTGGAGCTTCCACTGAATCCAGAATCCAAATCGCAAGCAACTGGCGAAAGAAGTTGATCAGTTGGACTCATATTTCCTAACAATTCTTCAGTGGAGGTGTCCTTTTGGTTTTCAGAATTATTTTCCGTACCCTCGACCATCTTTGGCATTAACATTGCTTCCACGCTGAGATTTAATTCCCCCAGGACTCGACGATGTCGAGATTGCACTCTTCGGACTTCCTCGGCGACGAGGGATTGACGAGATCCTCTCATCGATCGAGAACATTGTTTTCTGTTTTAAAAATAAATACATATTTAAGGAAAAAATCATCGAAGCAATCAAATATATTTCCGTTTGTTCTCCCTCCGTTTATTCTCTTTTCAGAATTGAATCTCTCGCGATCAAAAGGAGATACGCGTGGATTCAGCCTGAGAAGTATTGTCCTGAAAGTCAATTTTAAAAATCGTTCCTATTTTAATTTTAAGGACTGACACTTGTGGAGAATTTCAGGGGCGCATCTTTTTTTCCTCTTGAAAAAATTTTTAGGCTCTGCAGTTTTTGAAGTAATTAGTAAGAAGTAGATTTTTTGAAAAAAAAATGTCAATCTTTTTTCTCTTCAACTCGCGCTAACGTAGCCAATTTTCATAATTTTCAGATTTCATTAATACTGAATTACAAAACAGTAAAATTTTCAACCCAAAAATATGATTTTTCAACAAAAAAGTTAATTTTCTACCAAATAGTTGAATTTTCAAATAAACAGTTTAATTTTTAACCAAATAGTTGAATCTTCAATCAAGAAAAAAGAATTTTTTACAAAGTAGTTCAACTTTATACAAAGCAGATGATTTTTCAATCAAAAGTGATGAATTTTGAAAAAAAAACAGATGTAATAGTTGATACTTCAACCATTGATTTGAATTTGAAATAAAAATAGTTGAATTCAAGCAAAAAGACGAATTTTGAACAAAATACATGAATTTTCAATTAGAAAATATCAATTTTCAATGACAAATATCAACTTTCAACCAAAAATGGGATAGTTACATTTTAATTACAAAAATTAATTCTCAACAAAAAAAAAACAAAACGAATTTTTAATGAAATTGTTAAATTTTCGACCAAAGAGAAGTTTCAACTAAAAAAGGTAAAATTTCTACCAAATAGTTAAATTTTCAAATAAACAGTTTAAGTTTTAACCAAATAGTTGAATCTTCAACCAAGAAAAATTAATTTTTTACAGAGTAGCTCAACTTTATACCAAGTAGCTGATTTTTCAATCAAAAGTGATGAATTTTGAACGAAACAGATGTAATAGTTGACATTTCAACCATTAAGATTTGGATTTGAAATAAAAATAGTTGAATTCAAGCAAAAAGACGATTTTTGAACTCAATACATGAATTTTTAATTAGAAAATATCAATTTTCATTTAAAAATACCAACTTTCAACTAAGAATGGGAGAGTTACATTTTTAGTTAAAAAAATTAATTCTAAAAAAAAAAACACGAATTTTTAATAAAATAGTTAAATTTTAGACCAAAGAGAAGTTTCAACTAAAAAAGACGAATTTTTAACTAAAATTAGAATAATTAAATTTTCGATTAAAAAAATTAATTCTCAACCAACAATGAAAAAAATTTTCAATACCATAGTTAAATTTTCAACCAGTTTTTAAGGGGAAATTTCTTCAAAGCAGGAAAAAAAAGAAATCTTCTGAAAATGGAGGAAGAAAAAGAATAGGGAAAGAGTGTGAAGTCTCAAATATGAAAGTGATTTTCAAACTTCTCAAGATATTGAACTGTACCATTGCAGGGCCACCTTTTGTCCGGGAAGTTACAACCGTAAACTTAATATTTCAAAAAAATGAAAGTTGTGCTAAATTGTGTTCTACTTGTGATCACTTGTGTAGTAAATGGTTTTTTGAAAAATCAAAAATTACGGGCACAATTTCTGAAAAACTTTTTTTTAGCTAGAACCGCAACTTATTACTAACGCAAAACGAAAGGCTGTGCTAAGTGGCTCAAAGTATATACAATTTTGTACAGTAAAGTACAATTCCAAAAATCTAACCATTAAAAAAAAATCAAAAAGTAAAAAAAAATATTATTTCGTAAAATCCAAACTTGTGCTGAATTGTGCTCGACAAAAGTAATCTTTCCCTTTTGATAAAATTCTGTGAGACCAACAGTTCTCATATTAAAACCCAAAATGTCAAACTCAAAAAACATACAAGACACAAAAATAATTAAATTTCGAAAAACCAAAACTTGTGCTGAGTTATGCTCGACAAATACAGTCTTTTCTCCTTCAACAAAATTCTGTAAGACCCATAGTTCTCATATTAAAACTCAAAATGTCCAACTCAAAAAATATACAAGACCAAAAAATATACAAGACCCAAAAATAATCAAATTTGAAAAAACCAAAACTTGTGCTGAGCTGTCCTCGACAAATGCAGTCTTTTTCCCCTCTAACAAAATCCTGTAAGACCAACAGTTCTCATATTAAAATTCAAAATGTCAAACTCAAAAAACATACAAGACCCAAAGAAAATCAAGTTTCAAAAAAGCACAACTCAGCACAAGTTTTTGTTTTTCGAAATCTGATTATTTTTTGGTATTGTATGTTTTTTGAGTTTTGAAATTTTGGATTTTAATATGAGAACTGTTGGTCTTACAGAATTTTGTCAAAGAGAAGAAAGATTACTTTTGTCGAGGACACTGCAGCACAAGTTTGGATTTTACAAAATAATAAAATTTTTTACTTTTTTTTTACGGTTAGATTTTTGGAATTTTACTTTACTGCACAAAATTGTATATACTTCGAGCCACCTAGCACAACCCTTAGTTTTGCGCTAAGAATAAATTGTGGTTCTAAACTAAAAAAAAGTTTTTCAAAAATTGTGCTCGTAATTATTGATTTATCAAAAAACTATTTACTGCACAAGTCGAGCACAATTAAGTACAGCTTTCAATTTTTTTTTGAAATAATAAGTTTACGGTTCTAACTTTCGGGAAATCCCATCTTTCGCAAAATTCGCAAATATTTTAAGAATTGATCATCAGGAAAACTACTAAACGTTATTCAAGTTCAAAACGTTACTTCCACCAGTACCACACCCCACCCCTCATGAGACCAACCGTAGTTTTTGGCGCGACCCCCTCACCCCTCTAATTGGTATAGTTTATGAACGGCCCCTACGTAATTCTAGATTAAAATAAAACTAAAAATAAAAATTAAGCAAAGTGGAATTTAGGGAAGACTGATGCGTCTACCTTAAAAATCAAAACCCACCCAAGATCAGAAATTTCCTCGTAGATATTTTCCTCAGTTCCGTATCTCGTGACATAAGTGTGTCTCTTCGCCGGATCCATTTGTCTCAGAAGATACGGATTTTGCTGGTAGTGATTTTGAGTTTGCTGATAAATTCGATGTTGCTGCAGGTCCACTGGATACGGATTGGAAATTCCGCTCGTGTTAGGTTCATAATAGGCGTAGGAATATTCCTGAAAGGGTCTTAGTCGCGAGGAACTTGGCAAAGTGGGCATCATCGAAATGTTGGAAAAGTCCTCCGATAAATTGGAGCAATTCTGATTCTGATTTTGGTCATGGATGTCGCGGATTTCCTGGATTTCTTGGAGTTCCTGCAGTTCGTGGATATCATGGAGCTGATGGATATTATGGATATTATGCAAATTGTGAATAATCTGAGGAGGTGGATAGGAAGGTGGAGGTGGAAATTCCAGATTCACTCTCCTCGGAATTGTTCCTGCAATGGCACCTGTCGCCATTCCTAGTGCCTCCGCACCTGTCTCTCCGGAAAGCGTTGCCATCTTTCATCCCTGGTTTCTTCTTCCTGAAATCTCCTTTCCATCCATGCTCGAACGAGTCCTGAAAGCAAAATGATTTATTCATTATTCAAGTGATTTAGTGATTCAGTGATTCTATTATAGGAGTTATTTCTGGTCGTAAATGTCAGTGAACAAAGAATCAATGCTTTGGGTTTAATGAGAAGAAAGTGGCCTTTGCTTTTTAAAATTGCAAGGAATCGAATTTGAAGGAAATTTAATTTACATAAATAAAGGTTGAAGGCTTTGACAAATTTAAGAGAAAAATCTTTAGAGCCTTCAAATTTTAAACCTATGTACATAAAAAATTGCAATTTTACGATAAGCAGCATTCGAAGTGCTCTATGGATCTAAAAAAAGTATCAAAAAAGTATCTTTCTGAAGAAAAAAGTATCCTCAAAAATTAAAAAAGTATTAGAAGAGTAGCCTTTTTAAATCAGTCGGAAATTAATTTTTTTAATAAAGAAGTAGTGTAAAAAATACTTTAAACTAAAAAAAGAATGTATTTAAAAGGAGTTTCTTGTATACTTTTCTGTGTATAAATAACTGCGCCGAAGACTGATTCTTTCTTAAATCTCACTAATTTCACACTGAGAGTCCATTGGATAAATATTAATTTGACAAAATATTATTTGCCAACGGCGACCCTTTTTCGAAAAAATGATCTTTTTTCAAAACATTTTTCTTATGAATTGAAATATTTATTTATTAAATTCTCATGAAAACTTATGTAAACTAGACCATTTTTCTACCAGAAAAGACGAATTTTCAAGAAATACATGAATTTTCAACCAAATAGTTGAATTTTCAACTACAGAAAATAAATTTTCGATCAAAGAGATGAAATTTCAACTAAAATAATGGATCTTAAAACAAAAAAATGAATTTTTAACAAAAAGCTTCAACTTTCAACCAAGTAGTTGAATTTTCGAAAAAAAATTCAATTTTAAATAAAAAATGGTTGCATTCAACAAGAAAAAAAAAAACGAATTTTTCAACAAAATAGTTGAATCCTCAGCCAAAACAGATTAATTTTCAATCAAACAGATGAATTGTTAACGAAGAACGATGATTAGAAGAAATTTCTACTAAAAGAGATGAAGTTTCAAACCAAGAAGACGCAATTTAACAAGAGAATAGAATTTTCAAACCAAAAAGACGAAGTTTCTACAAAGCAGTTGAATTTTCAACCCTAAAATATGAATTTTCAACAAAAAAATTAATATCCAAACAAATACATAGTTCAATTTTCTACCAAAATAGTTGAATTTTCAATCTGAAAAGACGATTTTTCAACCAAAAAGAATGACTTTTTAATAAAATTGTCAAATTTTTATCAGAATAATTGAATTCTGAACCAAAGAATAAGATTTTTAACCAAAAGAGATGAATTTTCAAGCCAAATAGTTGAATTTTCAACAAAATAATTGGATCCTCAACCAAAATGGAATAATTTTCAACCAAACAGTTGAACTTTTAACCAAAAAAATATGACTAGAAGAAATTTCTACCAAAAAAAAATGAAGTTTCAAACCAAAAAAAAACGAAATTTAACAAAAAAGTTAAATTTTCAACCAAGAAAGATTTTTCGCTCAAGAAAGAAAAACAATTCCAACCAAATTGTTGAAGTTTCAAGACAAAATTACGAATTTTCTACAAAGCAGTTGAATTTTCAACCCAAAAGTATGAACTTTTAACAATAAAGTTAATTTCCAACCAAATAGTTCAATTCTTAATCCAAAAAGACGAATTTTTAACAAAACAGTTAAACTGGCAACCAAAAAGACAAATTTCCAACGAAAAAGGAAGACTTTTTAACAAAATTGTCAAATTTTCAACATAATGATTAACTTCTCAACCAAAGAATAAGTTTTTTTAACCAAAAGATGAATTTTCAAATGAAATGATAAATCTTCACAAAAAAATGAATTTTTAACATATGAGTTCAACTTTTAACCAAAGAGTTGAATTCCCGACCAAAAAAGATTTTAAATTTAAATAAAAAATAGTTTAAATCAATTAAAAAAGACGAATTTTCAACAAAATAGTTAGTTGAATCCTCAACCAAAAACAGATTAATTTTCAACCAAACAATTGATGTTTTAACCAAAAAAAGATTATTAGACGAAATTCCTACCACAAGAGATGAAGTTTTAAACCAAAAAGACGAAATTTAACAAAAGAGTTGAATTTTCAATCAAGAAAGATTTTTCAGTCAAGAAAGAAAAACAATTGCATTCTATTTTTTATTTTTAAAAAACTAAAATATGTTAGGACGATCAATTTTATAAATCACTTTGCTGAAAAAATGACAAAAAGTAGCCTTGCCTAAAAAAGTATCAAGAAAGTAAAAAAGTGTGGAACTTTGAAGAACAAGAAATTGCAGCCTTCAAATTTAAAAGAAAAAAAGCTTTTAAGTCCTTGAAAAAATCAAAACTATGCAGTTTGGAATTTCAAGCCGTCTACATTTTTAATTGAAAGCATTCGAATTTTGAAGCGCCTGAATTTAAAGCTTACGAATTTTTGAAAACAGAAATTTTTAGACCTTTTATTTTAAAAACTGGAAATTGTAAAAGGTAAAATTATATAATATAAGGCCTTTGTATATTCAAAATACAAATCTATTTACAAGACTATTCTAAAGCCAAAAATTTGAAACTGATACCCAATCCTAATTATTAAGGGCTAATTTTATTCCTCGAAAGATTCTTTATGATTCTGTTTGGTTGGGTTTTACAAGAGTAAAAATTATTTAGGAAAAAATGTATTGACAAAAATAATAACTGTATAATTTCTAAAAAAAATTTAGTTAATGAAACTCAACCAAACAAGATTGTGAAGAACGTTTGCAAGGAATAAAATTAACACCTGATCATTAGAATTGGATTTTTTTTGTAGCTTTCATTTAAAATTATGCGTCCAAATTTAAAAACTGTTGAATCATTAAAAAATTTATATTTTAAGGCCTTCGATCTTGAAAGCCTTAAAATTTTGAAACTAACTTTTGATAACGTTAATTAAACAAAAATAATAATATCAAAGACTTTGAATTTGAAGTATAGAACGAATAGAAGTTGAGAAGCCTTTACATTTTCAAAAATCCAAATTATAAAACCTTCAAATTTTTTATCTTTCAAGTTTGAAAGTTTTAAAATTTCAGAACTTTTAAATTTGAATTAATAAAGCTTGAAAGAGTTAAATTTTGAATCGTGCAATTTAAAAGCAATTACTTTCAATTAATGAGAGTCAAAAGCCTTTGTTATTTAAAGTTTCCAACTTTTCAAGTCTTTAAAAAAAAAAAAAATTGAACTACAAATTTTAGAACTCACAGATTTGCAAACCTTCTCATAAAAGATTCAAAGTTATAAAACTTTCGATATTGTAAGTTTCTAAATTCTAAGGACTTTAAATTATTAAAAATTTTGAATTTTAAGGCCTTCGATTTCCCATTATCTCAAAAGCTTCCAAATTTTACACCCTTCTAATTTTTTATAATCCCAATTTTAAGGCCTTGAAATTTTAATCTCCTAAATTATAACTTTTAAATTTGAATGAATGAAAGTTAAAGGCCCTTAATTTAAGAAAGCTTACATTTCTATCTGAATAATATCTGAATAAAATGAATTTGTGAGCTGACAACTTTTAAGCTTTTAAATTTTAAAGCTTTGAAAACTTAATCTCGAATTTAATTTGTTCAAGTTAAAAAAATTCATTTTTTTAAGTTTTAGAATATTAAAAAACAAAGATTTGAAATTATTCAAGGATTGAAATATTATAAAGCCTTCGAGTTCTGAAAGCGTCTAAATTTGTACACCAATTTTCGAAAAACGAAATTTTAAAGATTCGAATTAAAAAATTTAATAAAGTGAATTTAGAAGTCTTTAAAAGAATTGAAGGCTCAAAATGTAAAGCTTTCGATTTTGAAAGCAGATGAATTCTAAAGCTTTTGAACTTTTAAAAATCCCAGTTTTCAATTTAATGCCTTTTAAATAAATAAAAGTGAAAAGAGAGGTAAAAATCTTTCGAAGATTGAAATAATTGAATTAGAAAATAATAATAATAATATAATATGATAAGAATTGTATTTCATAATTTTTTAAATTAAAAACTTTAAAATATTAAAGCATCTAGGATTTTCCAGCATCAAAATTTAAAATCCTTCAAATTTTTCAATTTTAATTAATAAAAGTTAAAAAATCTCCAAATCCAAAAATCCAAATATAAGGACATTAAATTTTGTATCCTTTATTTTAGACTTTCAGCTTAAAAACTTCAAAATTTGAATCAATAAAGTTTTACAGCCTTCGAATTAAAAATATTCGTAATTTCCAACTTGGAAAATGTTTAATTCAAGTTTTTAAAGTTAAAAACTTTAATACAGAGTGTTTCATATTGAATAATTTCAAAAATTTTACTGTTTAAGTATCTTTGATGCTCAAATCCAACGCTCTAACAAAAAGACAAATTTTCAACAAAATTGTTGAATCCTCAACCAAAACAAATCAATTTTCAACCAAACAGTTGAATTTTTAACCATAAAAGATGATTAGAAGAAATTTTTACCAAAAGAGATGAAGTTAAAAAAAGCGAAATTTAAAAAAAGAGTTGAATTTTCAACCAAGAAAGATTTTTCAGTCAAGGAAGAAAAACAATTTCAACCAAATTGTTGAAGTTTTAAGCCAAAAAGATGAATTTTCAATCAAAAAGATTAATTTTCTACAAGAGAAAAAAAAGAATTTTCAACAAAATATTAAATTTTCAATTGAAGAGGTGAATATTCAACTACAACGATGAATTTTCAATCAACAAGATGTATTTTTAACAAAGTAGTTCAACTTTCAATCAAGTAGTGGACTTTTTGACCAAAAAAGTTTTTAATTTTAAATACAAAATAGTTGAATTCAATCAAAAAAGACGAACCTTCAACAAAATAGTTGAATCCACAACCAAAACAGATCACTTTTCAACCAAACAGTTGAATTTTTAACCAAAAAGATGATTACAAGGAGTTTCTACCAAAAGAAATGCAGTTTTAAACAAAATAAAAAAAAACGAAATTTAACAAAAGAGTTGAATTTTCAACCAAGAAAGATTTTTCAGTCAAGAAAGAAAAATAATTTCAACCAAATTGTTGATGTTTCAAGCCAAAAAGATGAATTAAAGATTAATTTTCTACAGCAAAAAACGAATTTTCAACAAAATATTAAATTTTCAATCAAAGAGATGAATTTTCAACTAAAATGAATTTCAACCCGATTGTTGGACCTTCAACCAAAAAGACGAATTTTCAACAAAACAGTTGAAATTTCAACTAAAAAGACGAAATTCAACGAAAATTATGAATGTTTAATAAACAAACAAACAAAGAATTGTTAACTGTTGAAAATTCGAGAAAAAAACGGCGACCCGTTTTCAAAGCAATCGACTTTTTCCAAATTTTTATTTTTATGGCCTGAAATGTTTATGTATTGAATTCTCATGTAAAATTATGTAAATATAACATTTTTAACGCTTGTTTTTGATGCAAAATAAGCTTCTTTTCTTAAATTTTCAACGGTTGAAAAGAAAACTGTTAAAAAATGAACTGTTGGAAATTCAGTTGTTGAAAATTCAATTTTAAATTTTCTTCGATCTCCAACAATTAAATTTTGCATTAAAAATAAGTGTTACAAATGTTAAATTTACATCAAGCCATAATTGTTTTTCAGAAGCTGATAAATATTAAATGAATGATAAATGATTATATACCACGCCATCTCACTTTGAGATGTTTTAAGAAACCCATCGACCATTCTATTTTGATAGATTTCTTTCATTTTTTATTTTAAAAAAACTGAAATTTGTTAGTATGATAAATTTTGTATATCACTTTACTAAAAAAAGTAGCAAAAAAGTAACTTTACATTGAAAAAACTACCAAAAACGTAGCCTTGTCTAAAAAACTATCAAAAAAGTAGAAAAGTGTAGAACTTCGAAGCCTGTATTTGATAACGAATTGAAGAAACGAAATGAAAAAATCGTCTTGTGGAGTTTATTACAAAATAATCACAAGATATAATTGCTCTACTGAAATTGACAGAAGCAATAAAGTTTAGATTCTCACGTTTATAAATTTAAATTTGAACGAATTCGATTTTTTTCTCCCCTTTTACAAGAATCAATGTTGAAATTGTCGAAGGAAGCTGGTTTTCTGATCGCTTTAAAACCCGTTTGAAAAGTATTTCTGTGACGTTTGATTGGAATTGATAACGAGTTGCACAACAGAAAGCATTTGATAATGCTCAGACTGCCTGCACTCGTAATAAATACGATTTTCACTGCATGTTACAAACGATAAGATCAGATAGTTTAATACGCTTTAATTGTTATTGCCTCAGTATTTGATGATATATATCGAGATCTCAAACATACATGGCGTAAATTTCTTATCTGCAATCAAAAATTCTAACCCCGATTAATTTTGATTAATGATTCCATCATTAATTTAATAGTCCTGAAAGTCAATTTTAAAGACTGATACTTGTAGAGTATTTCAAGGCGCACCTTTTCTTCATCTTGTAAAAATTTGCAGGTTTTGTAGTTTTTAAAGTAATTGGTAAAAAATAGATTTTTCAAATACAAAAAATTTCAATTTTTTTTTACTTCAACTCGCGCTCAATAAACGAAGCGCTTGAAGGTTGAAATTCATGTTTTTTTCAAAGTCTCAAAAAAAAATTCACCATTTTTTTGTTTATTAAAATATTTACGTTTTTCTTTCTTAAATAGTTTAAGGAGACTTAAACGCGTAATTTAGTATTAATAAAATCGAAAAATTCTGAAAACTAAGTTAGCGCAGGTTAAAGTGAAAAAAGATTGCAATTTTTTTTTATTCGAAAAATCTCCTTTTTACCAATTACTTCAATAACTACAAAACGTACAAATTTTTGCAAGAAGCAAAAAAGATGCGCCTTGAAATTCTCTACAAGTGTCAGCCCTTAAAATTAAAATTCGAACGATTTTTGAAATTGACTTTCAGGACAATACGCAGGCTGAATCCACTCGTATCCTCTTTTGATCGGGAGAGGTTCAATTCAATTTTCAATTGTTGAAGATATAACTGTTGAAGATACAACTGTCGGAAATTAAACTGTTGAAATTCCAATTATCCGCAATGTTAATTTTTTTAAAATTTTCAACAGTTAAAAATTCAAGAAGAAAGCGATGATTCAACTGCTAAAAATAATGTTTTCAATTTTCTTTAATTTTCAGCAATTGAAAATTCAAGAAAAAAAGCGATAATTCGACTGTTAAAAATTCAATTTCTGACAGTTAAATCTTTAACAATTGAAAATTCAACTTTCTTTCAAAACTCGCTTTTTTTCTTGAATTTCCAGGTATTGAAAATTGAAGAAAATTGTAAATTGAATTTTAAACAGGTGAAAATTACACTGTTGACAATTGAAAAAATTAAATTTTCAGCATTTGAAAATTTAACCCCAGAAAACCCAACTGTTTAAAATTTAATTTGCTACTTCAATAAGAAAAGCGAATTATGAAAGAAAATTTAATTTTAAACAGTTGAATTTTCAACTGTTGGATATATATCTCTTGAAGATACAACTGTCGAAAATAAAACTGTTGAAAATTAAATTGTTGAAATTCCAATTTTCTGCAATGTTCATTTTTTTTATTTTCAACAGTTGATAATTCAAGAAAAAAGCGAATTATTAACGAAAATTTAATTTTCAACTGTTGAATATTGAAGAAAATTGAATTTTGACAGATTAAAAGATTTTTGACAGATGAATTTTTAACAATTGAAAATTCAATTTTCTTTCAAAACTAGCTTTTTGCTTGAATTTTCAACTATTGAAAATTGTACTGTTGAACATTTATGAAAATAAAAATTTGAATTTTCAACAGTTGAATCACCGCTTTTTTGAATTTTTAACTGTTGAAAATTGAAGAAAATTGTCAATTGAATTTCAAACAGTAGAAAATTACACTGTTGCAAATTGAAGAAAATTGAAATTTCAACTGTTCAATCCTCAATGGTAGAAGATTCAAGTGCTGAAAATACAACTGTTGAAAATTGAACTGTTGTAATTTCAAATGTTGAAATTCCAATTTCTGCGCTGTTCAATTTTCTGAAATTTTCAACAGTTGAAAATTCAAGAAAAAATCGATGATTAAACTGTTAATAATTCAATTTTCAATTTTCTTTAATTTTCAACAGTTGAAGATTCAAGAAAAAAAATTGAGGAAAATTGAATTTTTACAATTAAAAATTTGAATTTTCAACAGCTGAGTTTTTCACAGTTGTATCTCAACAGTTGAATCTTCAACAATTCAAAATTCAACTTTTGAAAATCCAATTTTTAATTTTCTTTAATTTTCAACTGTTGAAAATTCAAGTAAAAAGCGAATTTCGCATCAAAAACAAGTGTTGAAAATGTTACATTCACATAATTTAACATGAGAATTTAATAAATAAACATATCGGTCCATACAAAAAATATTTTGGCAAATTAATAGTTATCTAATGGACTCTCAGTAGGGAATTTATTATTATTATATTTATTTATTATGCTATTATTTTTTATTTATTATTTATTCATATATCCAAACTCTGATCATCTCCTTGTTAGATGTTTAAAATTATTATCTGCGCGAAACTCGGAGCGAAATTATTCTAACTGCATTGTTTTCGTTGAGCCTGAAATCTGGCAATGCTCATCAATAATAAAACTAATGTTGCTAAATGAAAATTCATTTTTTAAATTGCTTTTTATTCAATTAAAATGTAATCTTAGTCCAATTTTTTTTAACAACATAAAATAAAAAAACAGGGAGAGGGGGGTTCCAATGGTGACGTGGAATTATTGAAAGGGGGA